>JAZHYW010065696.1:0-61117 GCA_037355805.1 Ixodes ricinus
ATCGGTTCGGTTCCGGTTCGGGTTCACGGCTTTCGGTTCGGTTCCGGTTCAGTTCCGGGGAGCAAAAATAACGGTTCGAACCGGTTCGAACCGGTTTGAACCGGTTTGAACCGCTAAATTGAGAATACATTTTCCGCGTTGTTCTGGCAATATACACTATTTACGCCGTGAAACGATCTACTATACAGTTTCTTCGATCGTCCGTGCAATTTACTTTTGTTTTTTAGGTACCAGAAATATGAAATTCAGTTACTTAATTTCGACGCAGGAGTAGAAGAAAATTTACATTAACGTATGTCACGTCGTGTTCATACGACTCAACATCCCTTTGTTTGCAGTAACATATATTTTACCTGAATCAAAATGTTTAAGTACAAGAGTAAAGAGTTGAGCTTGTTGGTACATACATGTAAATAAATCAGCTTGAAATTTAGAACTATACTGTATTTTCTTGTCCTTTCTTCGTGTTTAAGTAAAATTCTAAAATTCAAGCTGATCTATTTACAGGGTATAAAATGTTGTCGCGAAGTGTGGTAGGTCGCCTAAAATACCCGTGATTAGTACAGCTTTGTGTCGCAGTATTAAAAGTGAAATCGTGATTGTGTCCTTGAACTAAGGAATTGATTACATCACATAAAATTATGAAATGAGCACCTCGTGGCCATATATATCATAAAATATGGTTTACGAAATACGCTTCACAATATATATGTATATGATGACGACAGAACTGAGCTAAAAGCAACGAAATTTTCAAAATGTCACAAAAGTTTTAGGATAATTCCTTTCAGTCTATTTTTTATAGAAACACCGAGCGGAAATCAAAATGCTTGTTGTTCTAACCAAACATTGTTTGCACTCAGCACCGCATGCATGCGACTAATCATGCATCAAGGAGTAATCGCAATTGTTCACTCTAATCTATACGCACCTTCGCACTCAGATCGAATCTGGCCCAAAATAGCGCTTGCCCAAGTGAACATTTTCTTATACAGGATAAGCTGGCATAGCCTGGCTGTGGAGGATTGTTCTTGACAAGATGCCGGTCAATTTAATTTGCAAATGAGCATCACCCTTGCTAATTGATGATTTTAACGCCATAGCGTTAAGGAGCTCATGTCGCAGAAAAGCCGATGTCGGTGGCGTGACTGGAAAATCCTGATTGGTCGATAGGGTCATGACGTCAGAGCTACATGCCCTCGCGCTAGAATTTCAAACAACCCACAATGCTCACGTGAAACGTGACATCACGCGTGGAATGAGAGTGATTAAAACATGATATGTAATGCTAATTAAAGGTCGCCGTATGTCTCAATTGATTTCACTTTTTAAAATAATTCCTTTGCCTTAAAGAAAAAAAGATTAAAAATTTTAGGCGGGATTCGAACCCACGACCCTTCGGTTGCGAGTCAGGCACTTTTGACTAGGCCACGCGAGGCACGCTTACGCGGCAAAAGCGAATGCGATGCAAACGAGGCCCGTTAACGCTATCGCGTTCCACTTTTAAAGGCGAAGCTTAAGCGTCCTCCAAGATTCTTTTTTGTTAAGTGAAACAAAGTAGTATTTCACGTTCTACTCGACATGGCAGCTACTTAATTGGACACTTTCTGACGGTTTGCGTGCGTAATCGTCATAGTTCCGCCGCGCGCCCCTGTTTACTTTGTTTTTGTCCAGCCCACAGACACATTAATGTTCACCACGTAAAAGAGGCAATAACAGACTTCTATATGTTTGAGAAGTTGTATGTGTGAGGAACACATAGTCATTTAAATTAGCTTCAAAATCAGAAATGTGTGTAAGGCGCCGTCCCGTATCACTTACAACGTGCCTGTCGAGGATAAAAACGCCGGAAAAGATTTGCAGAGAACCTTTCAGATAATTTGGGGGCATTGCTTTAGGGTGGTCGGCCCTTAATTTATGTTGTCAAATATTCAGTTAGTAATCAAATATATTTTTTTATAATGATCAATAAATTTTACTTTATAAAGTTCACATAACCGCTTGAGACCGACGCGGAAGGACGATACTCGAAACTACGCTAGCTGTGGAGTCTGCGTAAAAGTGTTTTTCTGTTTGCTGATTGGCAGTGTGAAACATCGGCTTGCAGGGTATGCCAAAAAGGACTCTGTGCTCACATGATAGATTGGAAGTCAAATGCACGAAATGTTCAAAAAGAGAGAGATAATTAATGTTATTTTTCTAAATAATCCCTTACAGAACGCCTTACTGCAAAAAGAGATGCGTAAAGATGCACGCAATGAAATTCATATTTTACATAAAAAGCGCAAAGGACAGACGAATATTCCTAAAATCTTAGTATAAATCACATTTCATCAGCTTGCATGAGCTCAAAACTTCGCTAAATACTGCCTCGGGAGGCTAATGTTATATTCGGTTTTACCTGCACTTGTTTTTGGGCCCTCACTTTACAACACTATGCTTGAATAGTCATGCGCTCTAACATTTCTCTATGCTGCCGTATATCATCGCGAGACTGCTATAAATACTGCACAACTTTACAATTAGGACATCTATTGCTAGTGTTGCGAACATCACATTTTACCAGAAAGCTTAACTGTTTACCATGGTATGCACGTGACGTCATCACACTATAGGCTGGTAGTCATTGTGATTTCTTCTTGCTGCGAAAATCGAATTTGATGGTGCAAATTGCACGCTGCAGGAGGTTCAAGCTCATTGAAAGCCAAGTATTTGAAAGGCACGTATTATTATTCTTAGTGCATCGTCGTGAGGAACGGCGCGAACGTCTGGCACGACAAAAACGTGCTTTTGTTTGGCAAGAGCGTTTTTGCAAACAAATCAGTTTCCAGGGTAACGCTTTTTGGTCTGCGCCAAAGATGTGGGGAAGAGGAGCCTTTACAACACAGTATGTTTTTAAAACTAACCCCCCCCCAACACACACACGCACACACACACACACTTTTTTTACAGCGGAGCTGTTAAGGGCTAGTTTCCCCAGTATCGTGTCCGTCAGCAAACAAATGATGACACTAAACTTTGGACAGCTACCGCCATCTATAAGTGACGACGGCAACCAGACAAACGGCTGGCCGGTTGTCTGGTTGCCGCCGTCGCGCATAGATGGCGGCAACCTCTCCAGCCTTTCCACTCTGGCTTGCCGACTTGTGGCCGGCCATTACTTCATTCCCACCATAGTACAGCTTCGCTGGTCTTCCTTCTTCACCAGAGTGGAAAGGCTGAAAGTATTCCTGAGGAATTGCCTCCTCCGTTTGTGTCTGCTAATTCGACAATTTTATTTGTCACTTTTTAACAGCAACCCTTCATTGCTTTTATTTTGCACCCCATGAAGTTTAAAGGGGTCCTAAAACGATATCGGGTTGGAATGTTCATGAATTTTCCGAGGCGTACTGGTCTTAGTCTGACCCAAGTATACTTGCACAAGCCGCCACTGATTCAGACGCTTCTTTGTCGCGGTGAAATTGAGAGGATAAAATGAGACTATTTCTTTTAGTCTTGCCTTCGCAAAGATTGATGTCGTAATTGTGGGATCAAAACCACCCGCCTAACGACAGTCGAGCGCGGCTCATGGATTGCACAGGAGAAAAAATAAATTGGGTTGTGGGGATATTTATACAGCGTGTAGTTGGTCAGCCATTTAAAGTTGCGACGAGTCACTCGCTGTAGATGAGCAATTTAGCCAGTGCGGTAGAACCGCTAGCCTGCGGTCTTTAACGTGCACCACGCAGTAGTGATACACGACCGCACGCCGGTACGATGCTCATCCAGATCGAAACGGGCAGAGGTGGGGCTCGAACCCAGGATCCCTGAGTTCTGCAGCGCGAGCTTTCGCTCCACGCGCGTCGAGCTGGGTGTGCGCTTTAGCCCACTCGGCCACCGATTCCCCCTTTGCACAGGAGAACTGCGTGAGCACTATACATCGGCTCGTAACAATCAATGCCTCTGCGGACACTTGGGTAGCGGCTCGTGTCCAACAACTGCGGTGATGAGATTAGCCGGATTTTGAGCGCAGCTCTTAGGCGCCCGTTTCCGGCCTGAGCGGCGTCGCCGTCGGCGTCGCCGTCGCCGTCGGCGTAACCGCAAGGTCACGTGACCCCAGGTCACGAGACCCCTAGGTCACGTGACCCCCTAGACCACGTGGCCTAGGGGTCAAGTGACCCCCTAGACCACGCGGCCTAGGGGTCACGTGACCCCAAGGGTGACGTGTGAGGTGAGAGGTGAGAACAACGTTTATTTTAACCAAGGACAAACGCCAGCCCCCAAAGCGGGGGCCACGCCGCTCAAACACGACACAAAAGACAGCTCCCAGACATATTTGAGCGCGAGCCACCGCGAAATCCGTGCCCCGAATGGCGCGGGGCAACAAGTTCCAAGAGAAACTCGGCACGCGCCACCCGAACCACGAACACCACAGCGACTCGCGTCCGCAGGCCATCCCCGCATGATGAATGAGCAGCGCGACCCCGGCCCAAGGGACCGACGCGGCGTGGTCGCTCTCAAGCGTGGCGTCTACGTCCTTGGCGGCGTGAAATGATGATGTGTTTCATTATAACGAGGGCCCAAGTCCGCTCCGCCACACAAAGTCGAGGAGGGAAGTCAGAACCCTCGTCCGGCGCTCGGAGTCGCCGGCAGGATGCGCCCATTCTTGCATGGTCGTCGGAAGGTCTTCAGGAAGAAGAGTAGCCCAGGCTGCTTGACGCTGGGCAACCAGAGCTGCGCACTCCCAAATGAGATGGTGAAGTTTCGGGAGGGCATCTGGGTCTTTGCATCGCTGGCAGCGAGGGTCTGGTGGGACATAGTAAGGGTCAAGTTTACGTTGCCGGGTCAGCTCGAAGCGATAGACATGATGAGGTGTGACCGCTCCACCTGTCCTAATGCGTCGAAGCAGGACCATTTGGTGCCTACGGAACGTGTTTTCGGGTATTGGAAACTGTTCTGGGGTCCAAGAGGCGTCGAGTCGGCGTTTCCAGTCCCGACGGACGAGGCGAACAGCATCGACTGGGTCGTACACGTAGGCCTCGTCTTCGGGAAACTGGTCATCGTTGGGCGACGTGGGAGGCACCGGTAAGGTCCGCTGGGAGGAGGGGAAATCTCTATGCAGCTCCTCCAATGCAGCCTTGTGGGCCTTCTCGTTGCCGTCAATTCCCGCATGTCCTGGAACCCAGCGTATGCTGACTCGGACTCTTCGATGGCGGTACAGGCGAAGTGCAGTGTCGTAAATAGCGGCGATTGTCGGACTTGATGTGAGTAGATGCGTTTTAAGAGCGCGAATCGTGTTCTGAGAGTCTGTGAACACCGTAAGCGTGCCGGGCACTGGATTCCTGACCTCATACGTCTGGAGGGCGAGGAGGACGGCGCGGGCTTCCGCTTGTTCGGGCGATGAAAGGGTCATGTTGGTGTTTGCAACAACGATAGGATCACACTCTGCAGGATCATGGGACGGGAACACCGCAGCTGTCGCAGACCAACCGGATGTGTGCAGGGCAGCATCCGTATACGCGATGACCTGGGCAGGGTCCTGAGATAATGCGGTGACCTCGGCTAGGTGTTGACGAGCATAATGCTCCCGACGCTTGGCGTGGCGCTTGGCATCCATATTTCGCGGGACAGGCCGGGCATGTTGCGTGAGATCAATAAGATCCCATGGAGGCTTGGTAGGCGGCAGGTCGTTTATGTTCGTTACAGCTACTCCAATGAAACGAGCAACTGCCCTCCCCTGCAGCGTATGCTCAAGTCGGGCCATGTGGATGTCGAGTTGCTGCTCCAGTGTCTCTCGAAGGTCGACGAGGTGCAGGCACTTGCGAAGCTCTGACGTTCGTGTGTGTCGAGGGAGTCCGAGGATGGTTCGGCGGGCCTCGTTATACAGCGTAGCAATCTTGTCGAAATGGACTCGTTTGAGGGAGTAGAAACGCGCTGCATAGGCCACCTTCGAAACAAGGACGGACGTGACCAGAATCTTGGCGATACGTTCTCCCGCTCCGCCCAGACGATGGGAGATGCGACGGATGAGGTGTAGGCCGTGTCTCCATTGCCGCGAAATAGATTTAACCCATTCGGCTGCTATTTGAGAGCTGTACCCAAAATTCACTCCAAGGATCTTTATGAAAGGCTCTTTGCTTATCTGACTACCGTCAAAAGTGAGGCCCAAGTCCAGGGTAGAATGCCCACGGCCGTACAACATGTACTTTGTTTTTTCCGGGGACGGAAACATGCCGACGCGGCGAAGGTGGGAGTGGATGGCATCTAGACCCGCTTGCAGCGCTGTCTTCTGCGTCAAAACCGAGCCTTGGCATGTCCAGATGGTAATGTCGTCGGCGTAGGCAGTCGCTCGTAGGTTCGGAATACGATGGAGGGCCCAGAGCAGCGGCGCCATGACAATGTTAAATAATGTCGGTGACAATACTGCTCCTTGAGGAACTCCAATGTTGTTCTCCTTGGTAGTACTGCTACGCGCGTCAGGGCCGTAGCCCGACTTGACGAGGTATCGGCGGCCGGCCAGAAATGACCGGACAAAATCTAGTTGTTTCCCATCTAGGCCCTGCTCGTACATCGAGGAGACAACGGCTTCGTGTGGGACCGTGTCAAAGGCCTTCTTAATGTCCACCGTGACCACGACCCGGAGCTGCTGGCTGTTGGGGTGCCAGTCAGCGACATCATGGTAAATCATAGAAAGACTATCGTGGGTACTCAAATTCTTGCGGAACCCCGTTTGTGTGGGGTGAAAGATCCTGAGGTTTTCTGCTTGCCACTGAATGCGTGCCAGTACCATTCGTTCCATCAACTTTCCCATTATAGATGTAAGGGAGATTGGACGCAGGTTTTTCGGGTCGGTCGGTGGTTTGCCGGGTTTGGGGATGGGGGTAACCCATGACATCTTCCAATCCTCAGGCAGGTGACCCGTGTGCCAGATGGAGTTGAACCAGTGAAGAATACCTTCCCTTGCAGCACGGGGTGCATTACGAAGCATCGGGGCTGTAACTCCATCGGGCCCGGGGGCACTCTTAAGTTTGCACTGGGCGATCGCCGCATCAAGTTCCCACTCAGTGAATGGCTGGTTCCCAGGGTTTTCCGTGTCCACAATGTCTGCATACACGGGTCTATATACATCGGGGGATGGGAGATCGTCAGGTTGCGGGAAGAATGCTGAGCCAAGCTGATCCAGGATATCTTCCTCAGTGTCTGTCGAAAGCAGGGTCAGAAGA
This sequence comes from Ixodes ricinus, assembly GCA_037355805.1. Taxonomy (NCBI): domain Eukaryota; kingdom Metazoa; phylum Arthropoda; class Arachnida; order Ixodida; family Ixodidae; genus Ixodes; species Ixodes ricinus. The sequence goes on from JAZHYW010065696.1 coordinate 7,203, forward strand.
GGGACAGGGCTACACGACTTGCGCTTGCCATACATAGCATTAAACGTTCGCCACACCTCGCCGAGCTTCGTAGTCCTGTCGAAGGACTCGCAATGGGCAATCCAGCGTGTGAGGCTGAGGGTCTGGGCGTATGTGCTAGCTTCCTTGGTGAGGAGGGTCACACGTTTTAGGTAGCAGCGCCGCTTGTGCCTCCGGTACTTGGTAAGCGCAGCCGTGCGACGATCCCACAGCGATAGTAGATGCGTGTCCGGAGTGGGTGTATTCATATCCACCTGGCGGAAGTCAGTCGCAGACTTTGTAGCCGTCGTGAGAAAAGCCGAAATGTCAGCAGGGTTGATATCTTCAATGTGTTCCTCTATAAAGGCACGAAATTGATCCCATTTTATTGTCTTCGTAAGTCGCTTGACCATTTTGCGTTTGCCTGCATATAGTTCGAGCACTATGGGGAAATGGTCACTTCCCCACGCGTCGGGAAGCACAGTCCACTCGAGAAGGCGGGCGGTCGACGCTGGTGCTAAAGTGAGATCGATCACACTGTCTGATTGGCGTGCAGATGTGCCATAACGCGTCGCGCAATCTAAATTATTGACGATCGTTAGGTCGGTTAGTTCGAGGACAGTGCACAAGTCCTGTGCGCGCGGGGTATTTGGCGCAGAAGTCCACGATTCAAAGCGAGCGTTGAAGTCTCCTCCAAATATTACATAGTCAGAGGGGTACCTATCGCGGAGCGCTTTGATCCATGAAAAGTCGTAAGCTGCGTGGAGGGGCCGAACGTATGTGGAGACAACCAAGAGGCGTTTAGGGGTTCCGTCGAGAGCGACGCGGACCGCGACTACCTCCTGCGTGGTGGTACACCAGTTCATCGTGTCTATCTTGATATGCGAAACACCACGACGGACATATATACTGGCCTGAGCACTAGTAAGGGGGTTTGGCGTGAACGCGCCGCGTATTCTATCGTAGGGTTGTGGTGCCCTTCAAAACCTGACAATGTAATGTTCTTGGCGCGGGATTCCTGCAGTAAAAGAACGTCACAGGTATATTGTGGATCTGACAGGCGCGTAAGGAGTTCGGCCCTTCTTGTTGCTAGCCCACGACAGTTCCACTGCAGGATCCGGAACGGAGCGTTATTCAGGAGTCTGGAAGCCATTACGGTTTTGGACCTGGATCGGCGGAGTTTGGGGGACGACCATGAACATTGCAGAGTGCTCCGCATGGGTCGCCGCCAGCATCTGTTGGAATTGTTGTAACTGCTGTTGCATTTGTTGCTGCATCTGTTGCTGCATTTGTTGTTGCTGCTGCTGCAATTGCTGCTGCATTTGGGCGAGTGCGGCATGAAGATGTTCCTGTGTTACCGTCGTAGTGACGACGGAGGTGGCTGGTTGTTCACATCGAGTGGATTGGGAAACCGATACTGCTTTGCATGATTGCTGCACATCGTGGGTCGTGGGTTGTTGTTGCTGTGATGCACATTGCTGCGGTTTCCTGACTGCTTCCTTTTCTTTGAGGCGCCTTTGAAGTTCGGTTTCCCTGAGTGCTCGGCGCTTCTCTGCTTCTACTTCGTTCATCCTAATTTCTGCGTGCTTATTTGCCATTTTCTTTGCCTGAACTTCAAGATCTTGAATTCGTTTCGCACTTTTCTTGCGAGCTTCGCCGATAGACCGCAGTTCTTCCATCCAGGCCTGCGCCTCAGTGTCGCTGTCCGCATAATAACCTGTCTTGAGCATTTTGTGCACCGCTTGGGCATACGTTCCAGCTTGTTGCTGCGGCCTCGGCGTCTTAGGTTGGCGGCGTGCCAGCGAGGAGCGTTGGCGCTTTTGGAATTCCGCGGACTCGTCTCGCCGATTCGCGTTGTTCAAGAGTTGACGTGACACTGATACATCACGCCTTGTTCTGCTCTTACTTGTAACTCTCGGCTTGTTTTTCGGTATCTCGTTCTCTTCTTCCCCGTCAGAAAACGTGCCGAGCGCGGCGTATCTGTTGTGTGTGGCTATTACTTGAGGGTAGTCTTTTAGCGTGACATCGGGCGGGCTACGAGGCCTGCTCCTGCCGCGGCCTCCCGAGGGGTTACGGCATCTTTCGTTGCCTCTCGTTGTCTGGTTGCGGTTTGCGTGGCCTCTGTCTTGAAGTCTTCGGTCCACCCGCAGTTTGGTGGGGCACTTGGGATCGGTCGCAAGGTGGTTGCCGTGGGATCGGCAGTTGATACAATACTTGCGTCCGCACACGTGGTGTTCCTGCTTCAGCCACCCGCAATCAGGGCATCTCAGTGCGCGGGTGCACACGTGTTGCTTGTGTCCTAAGCCTTGGCATCTCCAGCACTGCACTGCGTGAGACACATACGGCGTGACTCTTATGATGCACCCTCTGTATACGATAGAGCTTGGCACATTGGTTCCGCGGAATGTCACCATAGCCAGCCCATTTTTGCCGAGAAGTCTCGCGTATAGGACCTCGTGTGTTTTGGACCGCAGAGCGCTCGCTAAAGTGTCCGAAGTCTCTCCGCAGTCAATGCCGTGCGCCACGCCACGTACCGTGTCCTTTGGGGGAATCTCGTGGGTCACCACCGACACGGCTCTATCCTGTGCGATGAGAGAGTGCAGCGCCAAAAGCTTTTCAGCGGCGTCCCTCGAATGTACCATGACTGAGATTGTGTTGGTGTCTCTATTCAGTCTGAACGTAAGTTCTTCACTGATTAAGCCGGTTATTTGGCTTAAAGTTCTCTGCAGTAAGCCCTTCGGAATGCTCGTAAGATCATAAGGTTCCTTCGACCGAAAAACAATTACGTGGCACGGCCTGTCTTCTTCATCGGTACCACTGAGCCTTGTGTATGATAAGGTAGGTCCTCCCACTGATACACTATGCTCGCCTTGTCTGTGCGTCTTTTTTTTTTTTACATAAGTCACCTTGTTCCATTCGGAGCCTGGATAGTCTTCTGCATGTACTGATTCTCTGAAGGTCGAAAGAGGACCCTCGGTGAGAGTCTCTGTGGACGATATCTCAGCCATTGAGAAGCCGGCGTCCGAGTCTGCGTCGGCGTCCGTTCGGTCAGAATTTGTGTCAGTAGTTCCGCGGTCGTCATCTTCCTTCACTTCGGAGGAGTTCGTACCGGTACTAGAACTACTAGGATGGCGAGTCCGTTTAATTGCGGGATCCAAAAATATCAGTGGGCCCCCATTCGTTTTTCGCTTTCCATGAATTCGTTGCGGCGACTGGCTGAAAGCTTCAGCTTGTGTAAATGTAGCAATTGCTTCGATTTGGCCGGTCGCAGGAGCTTGCCCAACGATGTTCATCTCGAGATTGCTCGAAGAATGGGGCTGAGACGGTTGCGAGACCTCAGCCATGTCGCTCTCTTCGGAGCCCTTCGCCTGTGGCCAGCTCCAGATTTAGGCCTAGCTCCGAAGCACATTCGCCGGCGGTCGAAAACACATGCGAACTACCGAATTCGGGACTCACTGTGGGTTCCGACTTGCTGGAAGGGACGTCGTTAGCCGTCAGAAGGGTGTTCTAGCCAACCTCATGTCCAAATTCGGCTCGAATTTGGACACAAGCACAGGAGCTAAAGAGCATAAGCTCTTTAGCTCCTGTGCTTGTGCTGTGTAGCAGGAAGCAATGACCAAACCCTAGGCCACGTGGCCCCTGAGACCACGTGGCCCCCGGTCACGTGACCCCCTAGGCCCCAGGTCACGTGACCGGGGACCCTAGAGCCCCTAGGCCCTAGACCACGTGGCCCCGGGTCACCTGACCCCCTAGGCCACGTGGCCCCCTAGACCACGTGGCCCCAGGCCACGTGGCCCCTGGTCACGTGACCCCTCCAGCTCTTAGGGCAAGACCGCCCGAGGGAACAGTGGCAAAGAGGACAGCAATAGGGTGGAGGAGGAGGAGGTGAGAGAGGAGGAGGCGAGGGGATGAGGTTGAAGGATGAGGAGGAGGTGAAGGACAAGGAGGGGTGGAGGGGAGGATAAGGGGAGGAGGAGTAGCAGGCAGGATAACGAGGGAGGAGGAGGGAGCAGGGGTATACCCACCCCTCAGTACCCTTCCGTCCTCCTCCTCAAGAGCTGCGCTCCAATCCGGCGTTACAGGGAGTTGTAAACGGCTTTCATTTTTTTTAACGTTAATTGGCGGCATAAGATAGGCACCAGGCCACGTGGCCGCTTCTGGCTCCGAGTTGAGGGGATGAACGATGCTCATATTTTTCTAATTTTTTGGCGAGTGCCATTGCCTAGAAAAAAACAGTAAAGCCAAGTTCAATCAGTTATTAATGTTAGGGACTGATCCTGAGTAGTATTTAGCGGTGTATGGAAATCTTTTTTATAGCTCTTTTAAGCAAAATACAGAGAATACAGAGGGGGTGAAACTTGGGCAATAACTTGAGAACGACGCTCGTGTGAGACCTACAGCGACTGCCAACGTTTGGCTGTCCCTCTGAGGTCACTAAAATCTTTTTTTAGGTATTCCTTCCGTACACACATGTAGCTTTATGTAACGTCATATTAATAATTCGCATTTAATCATTTCAATACTTCTATTCTCGGGGACATCTTTCGGATGCAGTTCAGCAACAACGAAAAAATGTTTGGGTGCCTTAATGGTGTAAAATTGGTGTTGAAACATACTTTTGTACTTTCAAAAAATACTGTTAAGAAGTAACCCCTGACGTTGATAGCTTGCGAAAACATCCTTTAGTTTCCCCTCTGCCTAATAGCAGATGCAGAAAAAATAGAGGAAAGAGACAGCTGTCGATCCCCTCCTCAACTCGCCATTTGAACAAGCGGCCACGTGATTTAACGCTAATTATATACCGCCAGTGTTCATCATAGTCATGCCGTAGGCGGCTAGGGTTCGGAAATCAAAAGCTTGGGCTGAGCTTCAGATATTGTTAGAATTTTGCGCTTTTATCATATTTAATTGACATGAGCCGTTATCCGAATGTTTGGCGATGCTGATTGTCATGAACGCGAGCACTCCACCAAAGGTTTTGAAAATCGCTTACGTCACGGTGTCACGTCAATCTCGGTACAAAATCGTGATGTCATGTTACGTCACGCTGTCAACAAGGTTAATACATTTAGTGACTTCCTCAAGTTAAATCGAGTTGACACCGTGAGTCACGTGACGTCACGAGGTCACGTGACATGACTTGACAACGTGTATTGACACCATGACGTCATGTGACAACGTGACACATGGTTAATCATAGTGTCAATACAAAAGCGCCACGAAAACCCACAATTTAGCATACATTGCAATTCTGTAGATGACGATTTGATCAATATATAGAAATACAGCCGCCAATTTTTTATTCCTATATGTTCATTTTCTGATACAAAAAAAAATAAAAAATTACCTTGAACCGTTTTGAACCGGTTACCGTTATATTTTTTTCGGTTCGGTTCCGGTTCAGTTCCAAGATGGCGGCGGAGATTTCGGTTCGGTTCAGTTCCGGTTCGGCTAAAAATAACGGTTCTGTTCCGGTTTTCGGTTCGGTTCGGTTCCGGTTCGACACCCTGGATGCAGCTCGAACCCTGTGCGACATCAGATGAGCGCCCTCTGCCGGACGCAGCTCGAACCCTGTGCGAAATCACGTGGTTGTTATCACGTGGTATCACGTTGCACACACACGAGCAACTAACACAAGTTAAGCGGTCCAGGAAGCATTGTGCTCGTAGGGATAGAGCGTCGGGCTGCTGTACCCAAGGTGGAGAGGTCGAGTCCCCGTCGCCCGCAGAGCCTTTTTTAATCGAATAAAATGGGCATCTACCGCCAAGCGATTCAAATAATGTCACGTGACGGTCACGTGACACGTAGTGGCGCTATGCTGCGTCATGTGACCGCAGCGCAGCGCCCTCCTCGGATGCAGCGCAGACCTGTGCGACATCACGTGAGCGCCATCTGTCGTACGCAGCTCGAACCCGTCACACGTAAGGTGATGGGTGACATCACGTGGTTGTTGTCGGGTGATGACCACAACACTGGCTTGTGGTTTGAGGTCTGAGGTTTGCGGTTTGAGGTCTGAGGTCATGGCACGCTTCTGGCACGCGCCTGACACGTGACCTCACACCTATACCGAGCACGTGAGGCGAGGCGGGACCTCGCTGAGCTCCGATGGGTCACTGGATAATGCCCTGTGGGCGGGGCCATCGATGCCCACAGCCTGTCATGGTCACTGGGATGAGAGAGGGAAAGGGCCCCGCCCCACTGCGCTGTGATTGGTTGGATTGGGCTACTCCGCCCTCCTGCGCTGTGATTGGCTACCCCGCCCTCCTGGGCGTTTGTTGACAAACTGTGTGAGCTGGTACACCTTTCCTACCACTGGACACCTCAGGTAGACGTGGTCAGCCTCGCCGCCATAACAACATGGCGGTCGTCGATTGGCCGTGCACCACGGCATGTCGTACCACGTGAGACACGCGGTTGTATCGTGGTATCACCGCGGACGATCCGCTGTCGGAGGGCTGCCCTTCCCGACATCGGAACGTCTGCGGCGCTGGCAGATCACGTCCAGGCAGCGTCAAATACTGCCCGGCAGCTGGCGCCGGTTTCCGAGCTATGGCAGCGTAGGTCAGGGTGGGCTCCTCGGGCGGTGCTACGCTGGCTGGAGCCTCCGGTTGGGATGCCCGCTGAACTTCCTCGCGGACAACGTCGGCTATCGACAGTGAAGACGGCTGGTTAGCAGCAAGCACAAGCTTCTTGAAATGAAGACATCGCGAATGATCTCACAAATTCCTGAAGTGCTGGAGCCAAGATCGCATCTAGACAAAACGAGGGCAGCCGCGTTTCGATGAGTCATTGGTAGTGACTGGCTCGCGCTTCGACTTTCGTCGGAGTGCTGCGGACAAAACCGTCGAAGATGTCTCTCATGCCCCTCATGAGTATTCTTAACTTCTCTTCTGCAAAGCGAGGGTCGGCGCAGGCGCTCAGGTGCAGAATGTTTTCCACGAAGCCGGGGAGACTCTCGTAGGGGCATTGTGTTCTGGATCGAAGTAGGTATTCGGCTTTCTCTCAGCGGTGTTGGTTGACAAAAGTTACCTTTAGCTTGATCTTCGAAACATCCCACGATGTCAAAAGAGACTCGTGATTTTCGTGCCAATGCCTGATAGACGCCTCCAGAAAAAGAAAACATGGTTTCAGGCGCTGCTCGTTGGTTAAGCCATTGTGGTGCGCAACGCGCTCGTACTGGTCGATTTGATCTCCGATGACCTCGTATAGTCCACCGTGGAACGGAGTAGCCGTCCGTACTGCGACGTGCAGGTAAACGACGGCAGAAGCGGCCGAGTTCTGCGAGTGGTGGGTCATTGGCGTCTTCTTCGGCTTGGACTTGTGCAGCAGCAGACCAAATTTGTGAGTCTGACCCTGGGTGCGACGGCTAACCCGGAGTTTCAGGTTCCTCGTATAGCGGTCATCTCGCCGGGCTTTGAATGGGAGTTGATTGACGGGTCTGTGGGTGCCAATGAGTAAAATGTGGCATAGGGCGGTACCTCGCAGCTCCACCGCAGTGACACGGATGACATTTGATATGGCGACGGAGGACTGAAGAAAAATAAACGTTGAATGAAAGCGAACTTGTGTCAAAAACAAAGTAAAAGAGGGATGGCGTTGCAGACCTCGATGGCGGCGTAACTGCAGGAGCGAGCGCTTGGGCGAGACTGACTGTGACTCGCCACGTGCAGCCCCTTACGTACACAAATGATTTGTTGAAACAATCGGCATAGAGGGTTCAGCACCTAAAACTTTCGGACCTCGAATACGCAACAGGGTTACCGCATTTACGAGAACGCGACATTTACAGAAATAACAGAAAGGTCAGTCCTCTCCTAGGCGTCCAAACTTTGCCCTTTCTGTGAGAGTCAAGCACAATAACCAATCGGCCACCGGCGGGCTTGCTCGAAACGAGCGTTGCAATATTATAGAACACCTTGTAAAATCGTGAGACAAGTGTCTTTTGGATCTGCACTATATTCATTTAATTTTTTTTCAAGTCGCAGAATATTTCAAATATATAATTAAGGAATAAATACGTAATTCAGAGCTGTACGACGTGTGAACGTTCTTTTTAGCGACCAAAAATTGTTTACGTGCACTTTTGAGTAAAATGTATTTTGGGTCCTCCCGTTGGGGAAATTGAATCTCGGTTGAGATTCCGAGGTTGTTTTTCTTTTAAGCGCCGAGTGGAGTAATGTTTGTCACAGGTTAAAATATCAGGGCCATTTTCTCGAACGCATTGCGCGGAAAAGAACTAACTGCTGTATTCTGTATTCAGATAATGAATTCGTAGTTCTTTCTCAAATAGAATAGGAACTGCAGGAAACAGCTACGTACTGTCAAATCACAAGCTGAAATGGATACTGCTGGGTAGCCCTAATGCTTGGATTCAATAGCTAGTCCTATGCAATTGTTTAGTCTGCAGTGCAGAGTAACGTTTATGTTGCATCAAGGGAAGTGCCAACTCAGCAAATTTACAATTCACGCTCACAGCGTGCCGCCACAATTAATGCATCAGGCGGCTGACCCCAACGCGACCACGCTGTAAGTGGCCGCGACTGACCTATTCAGCTCTTTGCGCGTTGAGGCCCTGCAAAACACCACCGTAATATCCGCGCGCACCTGCGCGCGGCACGGCAACTTTATGTTGGCAAAATGCACACTTTAAGAACCTTTTATATTCGAACGTCGACGAACGCAACGCGCGCCGGAATAAACCAATGTTTGGCGGCCACTGCGGTACCCCGTACGAAAATGTCATATCTGGCCCTGATATATTTTATGTATGGCCATATATGATAATATAAAGATTAAGATATGGCCACATAACACTATATATGGCAGCAGATACGGCCAGATATCACCAAATAAGTGGGCAAATACTGCCATATGTGCGTAAATATGGCCATATATCGCCATATACGCGTGCAAATGCAGCCATATACTGCTATAAAAAGTTCAAATACTGCCATACTTAGCAAGGCATGTAGTTGGGCTAGTATGGTGGTACATTGTGATTGGTGGGAACAGCGCAAAAAAGACGTAGGACGAGGTCGAAGAAACACACAGACAGCCCGTTCACGACATATATGGGTAGAAATATATCCCCTGATAATGATATGTGCGGCCGTTTCGGTCTTGCAAGCAAGAAGTCATATGTACTCGCCAAGACACTAGTTGATCGATCTACATTGCATGAGTCTCATGTAATTGGTTAACTATTGTTAACATCCTTAAAGCAAAGTTATTCCCGATATTTGGACCAATTATTCAAATGCGCATTTTGAAGATTGAAAGGTAAATGAAAGTTGGTTGTATGTTTACGTGTGACAATATGACGAAGTGCATAAGATCAGAAAGCGAGTTAATCAAATGATAGATTTTAGATCGAAGCTCTTAGGCACCCGTTTCCGCGTTAAGCGGTGTCGGCGTCACCGTCGGCATCGGTGTAACCGCCCCGCTAAATTTAGGTGGGAAATTGAATTGGTGCTTATGTCACGTGACGTCAATTTTCCCGCTAAATCTAGCAGTGAAACTAATTTTGTTCATGTTTCGCTGCTAAATTTAGCGGGAAACACAACCCGTTAGCTTACTGAAGATGCAAGACACTACTTCGTCGTCCCGAATCATTTTCCCATCAAACGGCTGCGAAGCCGTTGCGCCCGGAGTACCCTACGCAGCATCTTTAAAAACCATAAAAAGTCGGAAGGTATGGTGGTGTCTTTTATGTGCAACTCGGAAAAAGTCGGAAGATATGGTCCGTGGTGTCTTTAATGTGTAACGCCTTCGTAAAAAAATTGAAAATTTAAAAACGCGGATCCTAAGAGTGTACACATAATTTTAAATTTATTGGTAATATATATATATATATATATATATATATATATATATATTTATCTATTTGGTTGTGGACATCGTGTGCAAAAATAGTCGCGCTTATTTTTTCATTTAAAATTATAATGTGGGTTATACGGCGAAAAACGTAGTATCTTCAAACTTGCACCGTTTTGGATCACTTTCGGGCTGGAAGCTTTTTTGGAAGTTCATAAAGCTGGACTTCATAGAGCTGTCCTGTTCACTCGGTATTGACAGCAAGGTAGACGCTATGCGCGTTTTAGGCCAATCGTGTCTCCGTTTAGGGTCACATGCCTACAGTCTAGAAGCTGGTGATAAGGCAGAACAAGGCACCTGCCTCAAGCCCAAGGCCACGCATAGCATTCACTGCACTGTCAACCTTGGGTACAAGTGACAAAACCTCTCGTTGTGGTCATTGTTGGGATTAGGACCAAGTCCTGGTTGGGATGCCCCAGAAGATAAGCCTTTTGTGTGTGCACTCCCGTTTTGGCCTTTCCTTCTCTCCTTTTCTCTCTCCCTAAGCTGAAAGCGTGGCTGTCGGACCTAGTTTGGCGTGTGTTGCGCTCTGCGTGGCTGCTCCGGACTCTGCTTCTGTAGAAAATTCGAAAAGTCCTACCCGTAAATCGGCAACAAGCGATTTCTTCAAAAAAGCCCAATATGTTTTTGTGATGCGTTTAGTCTTTGGTTCTACAAATGACTGCTTGTGCTACATCGTGTGGAATCTCCACGGACACCTTCCTTCTCGTTTTGTGTTTGAGTGGTTGTCATGCACGTGTCAACATATATCTCGGATTACACCTTTCAAGTCCGGTTTCGTCAAGGTAAGTGTGCTGCAACCTACTTCGCGACAATCAATCGTTTTCCTACAGGTACTCTTCCAGATTACGTCTCGAATTAGGCCGTGTCTATCTCCTGGCAGCCGGGAGAACAATTTCTCTGAAATTCTACCAGCAGTCACCTGCCATTGGTCGTCTGAAATCATGTCACAACTGCAGATAGAATACTGATTTTTTTATTCTCCCTGCGTTTCGTGGTAACACGTTCCACGGCCACCTTCTCGAGGATACACGTTTCATGGACACACGTTTCGCCGACATTAACGTTTCACCGACATTCGTTAAGCGAATGTCGAAAATCCTGCTTTCCCAGGGAATTCATGTTCATGTAAAGTTCATGTAAAAATTAATTAAAAATGGTACATGCTCAATATTCAATTGGTATTTTTCTGATAAGATGAGAAGTCACTTTTGGTAGTTATTTGTAGAAAACAACAATATATATAACGGTTGCCTTATCTGATTGAGACATATCTGGCCTTATATGGGAGGCAGATATACCCCTATCTGGTACACTCAGATATAGATATATAAAAAAACTGGGCATATCTGCCTAGAGACGCCTTATATAAACTAATGTGCTTGATATGGCCAGATATGCCCAATTTTTTATATAACTATATGTGTTGTTGTTGTTGTTTTAAATAAGTCCAGATATGCCATTTTCGTCAGGGACGTCACGCTGCGCCGAGAAGCGCCCGAACGACCGTGTTTACAGTCTAGCGTAGTGCAGCGCGCTCCGACGAACTTCCCCGGTATGCGTTGCAACCACATTAGGGAGTTTTCATACATGGCTTCATCTGTCACGCAACGCTCTCCGCGACCCGCTACGATACCTGGAACTCTACAGTCAAGACCATCGCCGCGCAGGCGCAGTACCGCGTCTTCTTGGTTGTGGAGGGCTTAGCGGAGGGAGAAACGCGGTCTACGAAAACTCCCTATTGCCTCTCGACCGTATTTGCGCTTTTTGGTCGGCACCAATCTGGCAATCTGTCGGTGTGGTTCGTTCATGTCATGTGTCGTGCATTTAAGCTTGAAAACAACGATTCAGGGCAGAGGTTAGCAGCCCAAATATAAGCAAATGATAAAAAATAACGAGAGTAAACTAGCATTTATTTTCTCCAAAATGTCACACAAATGACGACGGAAAAACAAACAAAAAAGTCACAATAACGCAGAGTCGTAGCCCTCCACTTGCCAGTTTCTTCGAAATCGCACCCCTTCAAGGGACTCCCGATAATCTGCCGGGATACTTAGATGGAAGCGATGCGTTCGATATTCCACAAAAACCTCTTTCTGACAGACGGCCAGTGTATTCTTATCATAGTAGACTTCCACGTTGACTCAAGAAACTGACATCAAGATAGAGAACGTTTAGTAAATTGCGCAGTGTGCACGTTCAAAATTGAACCGCATTTTACAGTGTCCATACAAACAATACAGGATTAAGTCCCATTTTCGTCGCGTACCCGTACTATCCTTTGCAAGGTGAGACACCTCTGTGGAAAATTTCTGGTCGGCTAAATATTTAAAAAGTTTTACCGGCGTTTTACGGACGTATCATGTCATTCTTAATTCCAATTATCTCTACCATTTGCGCATCATCGAGCTTCCTGCTCTTGCCGGCACCCCACGACCACCGGCTCGTTAGGCCTATAGACCTAACGACCCTCGGGGATAGCGCATCCTTCGAGCAGTCCACGTCCACGCCCAGGCTTGCGTGGTCGAGCGCACGAGAGTTAAATATGTGCACCGACACGGAAACAGAAGAACATCACACAACTCACGGCAAGAACGGCAGGTTCAGACAGCAGAAATGAGCGGCGTGGGTTACACAAACGAGCGTTGGGCTACGCTGCGCTACGTCGCATTGCGCATTGCGACGGAATATAGACCTCCGTTCGCACCCACCGTCAATCAACGCGATCGGGCGCGTGCGCTCGTCGACGTTACGACAAAGTATAAACAGCCCTTGAGAGCCCCACAAAGATTAACCATGTTGAATTAACCTGAGACTGGGGTAGAGAAGAAACATCAAAACGTAGAAGGGACAATTTTTTGTCCCTTCGACGTTTTGATGTTTCTTCTCTACCCCGGTCTCAGGTTCATTCAACATGGTTTAATATCCACCAGCTAGCTTGCACCTTTGCGATTATTCCTACAAAGATTAGTTGTCGTTTTTTTTTCTTATGTACTCAAATTAGGCCGGCTACGCCGAAATTGCTCGGCCAGTCTCTCAGCAGGCGTTGCGAATGTGCTCTCCAAGCTAGAGCTGTGGGTGAAAAAAAAGTGTGGCTCCAATTCACGCTGGGAAGGTGGTTGGACAGCGAAGCTGTAAACGACACCCACAACGATTACCCATTGCGACGTCGCTTGAAATTTCACACACGTGGCTCTACAAAGAGTGAAACCAAAGACAAGTTAAATGTACCTAGCCGTACCCTTTATTACCTCACAACGACATTCACGACTGCTAAATGATCAGTGCGATACACACTAAGATTTTTAATTCTCACTGTAGAGATATTCGTTGCTAAGGTTAAATCAATGTATGATCCATGAATAGCTTACGCAACCGTAGTCTTTACCGGGAAACACACGCGGGGAGAAGGAACGTGCTTCGCATTGTTCGCAGGCGCCGTTATCATCCATTATGCGGTTTCCACTTCAGACGAGGGCTTTGAATGACGTCAACCCCTTTTCGAAGCAGCTGCAAACCTAATCTTTACCGTAACGAGTGGGAGGGTGTTCCTATTGGTCACAAGCGCCTTATAATCAATCATGTGGTTTTGATGCTTGTTTTGTGGTTTCTTTATTGAAACGGATACTGAGCTGTATGCGGTATGCCTTGATTTCAAACGAGAAATGCTGTTTTGCCTTCAATTGTACGCCGGGAGGTTTTGACTTACAACGCCACCGACACGAACATTTCCTTGGCTGGTAGAGCTATGCAGCTGCACTGTAAAAGACAGAAGCACATTTGAGGTACACTTTGACGTTTGCTGTCCGGTGGCAGAGCGCCGTCGGAGAAGTTCAAGCAGTTTGGAGCGAAGACGATGTCCTCAAAAACAATTTTCTTAAAGTTCTACTGCACTTGGGACTCAAAAAATAAAAAAGAGCCTTAATATGAAACCAATATTCATTACAAGTTATTTAAAGGTTAGGACGGTCAACAGTCGAACAAAAAGTTTTGGCTATTATCGGTTGACAGGGCAGAGACTAAATACGAGCAGTGGTAACAAATCACACAAAGAAAAGCCACGATTCACTCTAAAGGCCGTTCACACACTTGCGTTTTGCTACGACCGACTGAGACAAAACAGATTTAAGCCTCTCTTGACGGCTCACGATCGTCTCCGCATCAATGCAGCCATTCGTGAACCATCAGAAGTTGTGTCTCAATCTGTCGTAGTCAAACGCAAGTGTGTGAACGGGCCTAAATACGAATACTAAGAATGCTCCCACCAGCTTCTCAGCAGGAATTCAGCGGGTTGGCTGTTAGTCAAGTGACCTTGTTTTCATATGAAATATTAGCACTCAAGGAGGTTACTTGATTTTTGCCGAGAATGACGTCTCTGGCACGGTCTTGTAGAAGGACGAATTTCACAAGGCACGTCTCGCCGTGAATTTCGACTCGGGCAGTTCACCTTCTGACGGGCGTAATGAGGTGTCCTCCGGCGGTTCGAATTTGTCGGCCACTTTAGGGCGTCGTAACTTTTCGCAGGCGGCGAGAAAGCCTCCCACTCAAGACTAAGTAGTCTTTTCCTGAGTCCACGAGGGCCCATGCGTAGTGGCTGTCGATAACAACGTTTAGGTTGTTGGGCACCGTTGCAAAAGCGTCGTTGCGATGGGTAGCGTTAGTGAGTGGGAGCGCCCCGGCATTCCTGGAGGCTCTTTACATCGGTCGGCAACGCCACCTCCAGGCGTTGCCGCACTAAGTTTTCCCGGCGACACCGATGGGGAGCACGCTTTGTCGGCGGGACCGCCGAAGGGGCAATGCCGGACGTTGTGGGGATGGTAAGCGGCATTCCCGGGAAGGAATGTCCTCTTACCATCATTGTTTCGTTTGAAGGAGGGAACAAAAATTAACTTTCCAAGAATATGCCAGTATTCATACTACCTGTGTTCTCGAAATGGCTTGAAAAAAAATTATTCACAATACAGTCACAAGTTTCTGCACTAAATTTTCGTTAATTTCTGACTCACAGTACGGCTTTCGTTGGGGTCTATCAATAGGATTCGCCTTACTAGAGCGGAAGGAGTTAATTTTAAAGTCGTTTGAAGAAAAAAATTTATGTTAGGTGACTTCATTGATTTTTTGAAGGCGTTCGACCGTATTGACCTTGCTACCCTAATAAAAAAGTTAGAGTGCTAGGGAATTCGTGGTGTACCTTTAGTTCTCTTACAATCGTACTTGAAATGTCGCCAGCAATATATTGTAATAAATGGACACAGTTCTTCTGGCCTACCCCATTGAGCTGGAATACCGCAAGGTAGCATTTTAGGTCCTTTCTTTAATCTATACATAAACGATATTCTTAATATCAGCAAAGTCCCGTCCTTCATCAATTATGCCGATGATACCAGTCTATTTTTAGTTACAGAAATAGACGACCATGTTAATGAAAGGAATGCTTCACTAGAGAAGCTATGTAATTAGAGTCAAGTGAACTCACTAATAATCCACACGAGCTAAAGCTAGGATGTTTTTTAATAGCCCAGCTCTTAGGCGCCCGTTTCCGGCTTGAGCGGTGTCGGCGTCGGCGTCGCCGTCGCCGTCGGCGTAACCGTAAAGTCACGTGACTCCCCACAGGTCACGCGACCCCCCCAGGTCACGTTACCCCCAGGTCACGTGATCCCCCTCCCCGAGATCACGTGACCCCCCCCCACGTCGAGGTCACGTGACCCCCGTGAGGGAGGAGGAGAAAGGAGGGTATACCCTCTCCACTGTACCCTTTCCTCCTCCTCCTCAAGAGCTGCGCTCCGATTCGGCGTTACAGGGAGTTGTAAACGGCTTTCATTTTCTTTTTAACCTAAGAATAGGCGTGCTTATTTTTCCTTTAATATTATCATGGGCCCCTCAGCCATAGAAATTGTCCTGAACTTTAAAACGCTCGGAGACTTTTTTAATGTACAAGTGTCATGGGATTCTCACGTTAATAATGGTGTTAAAAGCTATCAAAAGTGCTTGGAAAACTATCTCAATTTAGAAATTTATTGCCTCGCCACTTAAAATGCTTATATACAAGGCCCTTTTTGTACCCAATCTGAACTATTGTAATTTAGTGTGATGTACGACATCTTTGTCAGATATTTACATGTTACATCTTCTTGTAAAAAAAGGCTCTTCGCAAAATACTCAATGTACTCTTCGGTACACATACAGCCCCACTGTTTAAAGACCTACGTCTAATAACTGTCCCAGACCTATAAGAGGATTCTCTACTGTTACACGATAAAGATCTGCCCTTCGTTCTAACGAGCCTTTTTTTTTTTTTGAGAAATTTCAAATTTAACATTAAATATCAGGGTATAAGACGTTCGTGAGGGGGAGCATTAAAAATAGCAATGAATCGTACAAATTACGCGTTCTAAATGATAAGATATAATTTCATATTTGTTCTAAATAAACATCAGAAGCATAATTTGACAAACATAAAGAGACTGAATCTCAGTACAATTGGTTAAACATATAAAATAGCGCAAAAAAGACAAGGACAAGAAGTATACAGGACATAGCGCTTGTCCTGTATACTTCTTGTCCTTGTCTTTTTTGCGCTATTTTATATGTTTAACTAAGATGAACCAACTAGCCCAACAACGTACCCTACTCAGTACAATTTTTTTCTGCATTACAATTTCGCTTGTATTTTGGGGTCGTGTGTTCTGTATATTTCTGCTATCCTTGAGGTAATACGATTCTTATCCTTAGAGTCCTGTCATGTACCTAGATATGTCATGTGCCTAATATATAATATTTATTTACTATCTTTAATAGGGTGACTTATTGATGCAGTTCTTTTGTTCTTCTTGATTTTTTTGCTTAATGTTCAAAACCTCAAAACTAAATATTAACACTTGATCTGTAATATGTCGCCATGTGCCCATTGTAAAGCTGCTGAGGCCTTTCAAGTCAAACTTCTGACTTTTTGCCCCTGCAGCCTACATCAGTTTCTGATGTGAAATGAAGGATTGATTGATAGATTCACGTATTGATTGATTGATTGATTGATTGATTAGTTGACCCTGCACTGAAGACGGCGCACGGCGGAGGTTCTCCTCGTGGCGTGGGTGGAACTACGCCACAGGAGTCCGATGTCGGGGTGGCGGGACATAGGCGCGAAATGGAGGCGGTGGCCGTCGGGCCGTTGCGGTGTAAGTTAGCGTGGGTTCCTCGGGGGCAGCCACGCTGATGGGAGAGAGCCTCTGGTTGGGTGGCTCTCTGGGCTTCTTTCAGCACGACCTCGGCGATGGAGATAGAGGTCGGGCGATCAGCGGCTTGTAGAATGTTTCGGAGTTCTTCCCTGACGATGTCGCGGACAATTTCTAGAAGGTTGTCAGCGCGTTGC
The DNA here is from genome assembly GCA_037355805.1 of Ixodes ricinus. Classification (NCBI taxonomy): domain Eukaryota; kingdom Metazoa; phylum Arthropoda; class Arachnida; order Ixodida; family Ixodidae; genus Ixodes; species Ixodes ricinus. The sequence continues at coordinate 24,442 of JAZHYW010065696.1, forward strand.
CCTCTTGGTCGAATCGGGAAGATGCCACAGTCGAAGCAATAGGCATGCCGGAAAGTCGGTTACATTGGCTGGCTCGGACCGACAGGCCACGCTCGATGTTTGTTGTTTCGGCAACAAATTCGTCGACAGTAGTAGGTGGGTTGCGAACAAGGCCGCCGCAGATGTCACTATTTACGCCTCACATCAGGACGCGCAGCTTCTTCTCCTCGGTGGACTGAGGGTGGGCGCGGCCGCTCATGCGGAGGACGTCTTCAACGAAGCTGGTGACCATGTCGTAGGGGCCTTGAGTCCTTATTTGCAGGAGGTATTTTGCTCGCTGTCGTCGTTGCTGGTTCGTGAAAGTCTTTTTGAGTTCGGCCTTGAAGGTATCCCATGACGTAGGAGGAGCCTCATGGTTCTCAAACCAGTGCCCTGCAGTTCCCTCTAAGGAAAAGGAGAAGTTTTGCAGGCACTGTTCATATGTCTACCCGTTTTAGCCTGCCACGCGTTCATAATGCTGAAGCCAATCGTCCACGTCGTCATGGACGCCGCTGTTGAAGGGTGTCGTCGTACGTGGAGCGACAGGCAGGAAAACGACGAAATGGGTCACCGTAGTTAGCGAGGACTGGCTGTTCATGGTCAACTGGGCTTGCTTCGATGTTCCGGGCAGTTGACCAAACTTCCAGGGCAGTCCCTAGATGCGACGGCTTCCTCGATTATAGGTTTCTTCGAAGAGACCTCCTCTGACTGGGCTTAGGATGGGACTTTGCTGACGAGCCCTCAGAGTAGTATTGCCGCGCGCGCATCTCGCCAAGTAGGCAGCGCGCGCGTGGCCTAACGGTTATAGCGCCTGCCTCCCACGCGAAAAGTCAGGGTTCGATTCCTTGCCGCGGGGACGCCTTTTTGTTGACAACTAATGTAATGTTCTGGTAAATTCGAGAACCGTGTTGCTTGTTCGAGGTCAGAAAGTTCTACACGCCGAACCTTCTGGGCCGATTATTCCAGAAGCCCACGCATGTACATAAGGGGCTCTGCGTGGCGAGCCGCAGTCAGTTTTCGCCTCAGCGTTCGATCTTGCTGCTTCGCCGCCTTCGACGCCCGCGACGCTCTGTTGTTATCTTTCTTTTCCCTTTTATTTTTGGGCACAAGTTCGCCCCATTAAACGTTCAGTTTACTCAGCCATTCGCCGCCTCATCACTTGTCATTCGTGACATTTTGGTGGAGGTGCGGGGTAGATACGAACCGCCGGAGGGCACCTCATCACACCAGTCGGGAGATGCACTGCTCGCGTCGAGATCAACGGTGAGACGTGTCCTGTGAAGTTCGTCGTTCTGCAAGACTGTTCGAGGGACGTTATCCTCGGAATGGACTTTCTCTGCGAGTATGGCGCCGTCATCGACCTCGGGGCAAACCAGCTGACGCTGCGAAAGCCTGTTTTACCGTCGGTGGAGACCAACACGACGTCAACCGCGATCCGAGTTATCGCCGACCATGTGAACTTACCGCCGCGGTCGAGTGTTTTTGTCACCGTCATAACCGACGCAGCCATGCACGGTGAAACTCTTCTGGAAGGCAGCGTCCAATTGCTCCTTGAGAAAGGAATTGGCGTCGCACGAGGCGTAACGGATCTTCAAGAAGGGCGTACAGCTGTTCTTGTGACAAACTTCCGAGAGGAGCCGCAGCACCTAACGAAGGGTACCACCGTGGGCCACATCGAGGAGCTTCAGGCGCCAGCCGTGGTCACCGCAATCTCCGAAGAAACCTCGTCGTCACAGCAGAACAGCACGTCGCCGCCGCCGATCGACATCGACCCCGAGCTCCCAGCTCCTAAGCGCCGGCAACTGGTTGATCTCCTCGCCAAATACAGTGACTGTTTTGCCACATCGTCGAAAGTTCGCCAAACCCCAATGGCGAAACATCGCATTGTTACCCACGACGACGCGCTCCCTGTCCACCAGTCGCCGTATCGAGTCTCCTTAAAGGAAAGGAAGGTGATTCAAGATCAAGTCCAGGAAATGCTCGACGACGACATCATTCAACCCTCAAGAAGTCCATGGGCGTCCCCAGTCGTCCTTGTAAAGAAGAAGGACGGAACCCTGCGGTTCTGCGTGGACTATCGTCGACTGAACAATGTGACGAAGAAGGACGTCTATCCGCTCCCCCGCATCGACGATACGTTAGACCGACTGCGCCACTCCCGATATTTTTCGTCGATGGACCTGAAGAGCGGTTACTGGCAGATTAAAGTCGACGAACGCGACCGGGAGAAAACTGCCTTCGTCACTCCCGACGGACTGTACGAATTCAAAGTGATGCCATTCGGACTTTGTACAGCACCAGCCACCTTCCAGCGTGTCATGGACACCGTGCTGGCAGGTCTGAAATGGCAGAGCTGCCTCGTCTACCTCGACGAGGTCGTGGTATTTTCACGAGATTTCGACGAGCACCTGAAACGACTTCGAGCCGTGCTTCAAGCCATCAAGACCGCCGGCCTGTCACTCAAGCCAACAAAGTGTCGATTTGCCTATAGTGAACTTAAGTTCCTTGGCCACGTCGTGAACAAAAGTACGTCCCCGCGGCCAGGAATCGAACCCTGACTTTTCGCGTGGGAGGCAGGCGCTATAACCGTTAGGCCAGCGCGCGCGCGCTGGCCTAACGGTTATAGCGCCTGCCTCCCACGCGAAAAGTCAGGGTTCGATTCCTGGCCGCGGGGACGCCTTTTTGTTGACATCTAATGTAATGTTCTGGTAAATTCGAGAACCGTGTTGCTTGATCGAGGTCAGAAAGTTCTACACGCCGAACCTTCTGGGCCGATTATTCCAGAAGCCCGCGCATGTACATAAGGAGCTCTGCGTGGCGAGCCGCAGTCAGTTTTCGCCTCAGCGTTCGATCTTGCTGCTTCGCCGCCTTCGACGCCCGCGACGCTCTGTTGTTATCTTTCTTTTCCCTTTTATTTTTGGGCACAAGTTCGCCCCATTAAACGTTCAGTTTACTCAGCCATTCGCCGCCTCATCACTTGTCATTCGTGACAGTATTGCACATGGGAAATCCTTACCCCGCACCTCCACCAAAATGTCACGAATGACAGATGATGTGGCAACGAATGAACAGAAAATAAACGCTTAAATTGGCAAACTTGTGACGAAAACCAAATACAAATAGGTAGCGTCGAAGGTGTCGAAGATCGGCGGAGTAGCACGACCGAGCACGAGAGCGAGACTGACCCCGGACCGCCTCGCGGAGAGTCGTTTGTACCATGCGTGGGTTTCTGGAACATTTGGTGTACAATGTTCGGCACGTAGAACATTCGTAACTTGATCTGACGACAAAGTTCTCGAACTTACGAGAACGTCAAGTTCAAAGAATAAACAAAAGAGGAGTCCGCTCCTTGGAATCGAACCTCGAGCCTCCGTGCGATAGCCAACCATGGTAACCCTCCGGCCACTCACGCGCTCGCTCGGCGACGCCCGTGGATATATCTAGAATCCGCTAGACTCGCTGACCATACAACCCGGACTACGATTCAACCCAGAGAGCCTGCGCTCGAGCGCTCGAGAGCAGAGGACGGGACACATCACTCCCGCGGAAGAAAACTAGAAAAGTGCGCTGTTTTTAGGACGATTATTTTTTGTTGAGTTCCCCTCTCCGTAAAAAAGTACCATTCTAAACTACTCCTATTCGCATTTATCATTTACAACAGCCTACGCATTTTGTAATAAAAGTGTTCGCGATCTCAACAAAATATCGGGTTTTCATTGGTCACATATCGTCCTGATTGCCTGAACAATGCTCGTCCCATCGCCGGAAAAGTTCTCGGTGTGTTCGATCTGTGATTGCTTTGCAATACGTAAATCAGCCGCGCAAGGTTATAATTTATGAATTTTTAGGATGCGTACAACCCACAGAGTGAGTTCTCGCCGTATTTAGGCGATATCAGAAACCTCGGCATCGTTAAAAATTAAAGAATTCATGGTTGGATGATCAATGTTGGCTTTTCTTCACTTCAATCACTAAAAGCAATCTTACCACATTTTAGTGGCGTTGGCTAAACATTATAGGCTGCTGTTTAGCCAAGATAAAGTGACTAATATCTCTACCCAGTTTTGCCTGACATTGTCTTGCAGCGAAGACTAGGAGCGCGAGCTCGTAGCTTTGGCAGCTGCGTTTTCAGCCCGAGAGCTCGCCCTTGCGGCCTTTGCTGCGGTACATCATGAGGTGAAGCGGTGTGTAGTAAAGGATATATTCCAGGAAAAATTCAATGTCCTGCCTGTGGAAAATAAAACTGCACGAGATAGCCAAAAGCTGGACTTTCTGACTCCGGCTAAAGTAGCACTTCTTGATTCTGACTGAAGTTGTACTTTCTTACTCTGGCCAAAGCTGAACTTTCTGACTTCGGCGGAAGTAGGACTTTCGTTCGCCGGACACTGTATAACTTTCTATCACCGGCTGGAGGAGAACTTATTGCCTGTGGCTTAGATAAGACTTTTTGACGCCGGCTAAACTATAACTTTCTGTCTGCGTCTAAAGTAGAACTTTTTTTCTATCTGGCTACAGTAGAACGTTTTGACAAATGCTGAAGCAGGACGTTTTGACCCCAGCTAAAGTTGAACCTTCAGACTATGGCTAAAATAGTACTTTCGGACTTTGCATTATGTTATACGTTCTGAATCTGGCTACAGCTGAACTTTCGGACTGTGGTTAAACAAGTGTGGCCCAACTGAGGCACACCGGTGTTCGGCTGGTGTAAGACCGTAAACAGCCCGAGTTCTGAACGGGAGTACGGCCGGTTTATGTCAATATTTTGAACGTCCCGAGCACTTTTCGAGCACCTTGACCAAGCATCGGCCGGACAAAAACATACGGCCAACAGATGGAAGGCCAGAGAGTAACCATTCGTGGTTGTGTGGCCTGGGTAACGACCGCGTGTTTTGAGCTGTGATCTGGCTCGCACCTTTCTTGCATAAGTGTCGCGGGCTTCCGGTGTGCGTTTCCACACACTAGGGAGCGGGCGCCACCGCCTGCCCTAACGCGACGCGTTCCCTCGAAATATCGGAACATGTCTGGGGTGCAGCACCGGCGGTGTAAGATCAAGTTCCTAAGAATGCTGCGGGAGCAGATAGCGCACCACCCGGTGTGGAATCTCGGGGAGAAGTTTCTAAACAAAATGCATTGGCGTTTTCTTTTTTTTTTTTTTGTAAGATCGATAAGCGTATTGTGTTGACCAAACTTCGCGGCTCACCGGCTCCCTGGGGTGTTTAAACCTTGACTTGTACTTACGCATGTATAGCGTGCGTGCCAGGTGTCGTTGTCTTAATGCGAATATTATTAACCTGCTTATTGTTTTATTTCGAGTAATATGTCTGACCTAGCCACCCCATTGAAATACGTGAATAGAGTTTTCTTTCCGGTTTCTAGACTGCCTGCATGACGAAAGCAACGACAAAATCTCCCGGTAAACGTACTGCACTCTGTCGTCATTTTTTCGCCAACATTAAAAATGCTCCATGATGCAATCACTAATCAAATAAATTATGAATACAGCGCTTTCTGACCTGTACGTCTTCTTTTTGTTCCAGATTGATAGCTTGAAACGGATGTTACATGTGCGAAAACCCAAATCTACGTTCGTGATCTCATTGAATCTGCAGGCCATAAAATATATAAAAATGACCCCCAGTCCTTCAAGCCGATCGCCGTTTTTGTTTGAAAACTGCTCTGGCATGGCGTATCTACGTTTCGAAAAGGTGAGTACTTGAAATGAAAACACGACTACTAGACTACTTACGTGCAAACGAAATGTATCATCTTCTCTGCCACTTCTCCAGACGAAAGCGAGAACCGGAAGCCCTTAGTTATTCTGCAGTTGTGCTGATTCGTACGTAGTGTTTATTTCCATTAACAATTCCTAATCATCTTGATTTCTAGACGTGCTACGACAATGCGTATAACGCGTCTGCACTACGCCTTCACCAGACAGTCGTATCTTTGTCTGACGTCTGCCATTTTGTGGTACATCCAACCTACGTCTACGCGTTTGAAACATGGGATTCTCTGCGAGACAAGGCAAGTGCAAAGCATCTTCATAAGCCCTTGTGTCATACGTTGGAGTGGTTTTATGTCCCGAGTTTGAGAAAGAATGTAGAATCGCCATTGGTCGGCTAACATTCAAATGATTTAGTATTAAGACAATTTTGTTTAGTTCTAGTGTACTGCAGTGTCTATCGCACTTCCTTTATTTCACCGTAGAACATATGACGGCCTAGGGCAATAAAACTAAATAGCGTCTGGCTTGAGCCTTGTTCCTGGTTCTGGCACCCTACAGAGACACGAAACAAAGCCGGAAGAAAAACCTCTATCATGCACGGAAATCGGACACGTACAGAATAATTTGTTTTGCTATGTTAACGGAACCACCATCGTCTATAAATTTATCATTCCTTCCGTCCGTTCATCCGTGTATTTTCCTGCTACATTTAGCGGAGATACTTTCGTCACGGAAAATTATGTAACGTGACGTCATGGCGTGACGCAAAACCATGACCTGGCACCGTGACGTCAATCCTCCTGATAGCGTCATGTAACATCACGTCATGTGACGTAACCTGTTGCGATGATGTTATGCGATGTCACGCGGCTTCAGTTTTCCCGCTATACTCCTATCTTAAGGGGAAATTAAGTTGGTGCATAATTACGCACCAATTCAATTGGCGTCCTTTGTTATCGGTCACACGGGAAGCGTTTTGCTTCTCTATCTAGAGGGAAACTTGACGTCAATTGTGTTAAGATATACCATGAAGGGTGTTCTGTATGTATGTATGTCTCCTTTATTTAAGACAAAAAAGAGTGTTTTGGCGGGCTGGGGCAAAATAATACAATTCTTCTGGCGTGGCTCCAGCCCCTTTTTACAGCATTTGGAGGTGAAACCGGAATATAATACAAAATGATTATGCAAAAAAAATGCAGCAATATCAAAATTCAACAGACAGGATAAAACATAACTGTCAATTTCGTTCTAACTGCTTGTCAAGAGATGCTTATTATATGCTCTTTAGTTCTTTTTTTTTTCGTAACAAGAAATGAAAACACGAAATGTGTTTGTGGGCCGTTTCAGCTATAGTTGTGTGTGTGTTTAGTAGATATGGTACAAGATATATAAGGTGCTTTGTACCGTACTTAGTTCGAACCCAAGGTTTTCTTATATTGTGCGCTTCTGAAACTCTAAACCGCCGAGGTTTTGTGATATATATGAAAAATATGTTTTGTGTTGTTCATTTTTCCTTCAAAACAGAAATAAGTAAGTTAAGTAGCATGCTGTGTTCTATAGTTAATATTTTATGCTCTGGAACGAAAGTAAATGGATGGTCGTACCACTTAAAGTTCTCAATAAATCACACGTTTTTTGTTTTTAGTGTTTTTGCAAAACAAAAGTGAGTTTTTGATTTGCGCAGAAGTTCTCTATTCTAACGTACAGTACCGTAGGCGTGAGTAGATAAGTGAATAAAACAATTCCATTTTCAACCTATCTTGTTGTAATTGTCTGCATTTGTTTAGTGTTCTATTTCTCTTGAAGTATGAACCGTAATTTTGTTTGTCTGCAATCCAATTGAGTGTTTCTTGAAACCACACGCAAAGAAACTTCTGGCAATTTACGGCCTCATTTGTTTCTCCTTTAAAAAAGTACTAAATTAATTGAAGTGGTATTATTTTTTTATCTGAACAAAATAAATTTAGTTTTACTAGTATGCAGATTAATATGGTTACAATTTAGCCCCGATGATAATTTTTTGAGCCAACTATTGGAAAATTAGTTGGCCTGATTCGTATTTCCACTTGAAAAAAATACATTGGTGTCGTCAGTATATAAAAAATGTCACGCGGATTCAGGTATATTCAAGATATTGTTTATATAAATTAGAAATAATAGTGATCCCAGTATTTAACCTTGCGGGACTGCGCATGTTATTGCTGCGAGTTTATATTTAAACGCATAAGGTACCGTATATTAAAAACGCGAATACAGATAGCTGAGAATTAATTCTAGTGCATTACCTCTCATTCTCTACTTCAAAAGCTTCTGCAGTAAAATAAAATATTTTATTTAATCATACGTCTTTTTTGAAATCTTGAAGTACCCAATTAGTATATGCATGATTTTCTACATTATAAATTATTTATCGTTGATATATATGACGGGTGATTCCGTTGATTTCCCCTTCTGAAAACCAAACTGTCTTTTTTATTTATGATAATATTAACAGTAAATAAAACGTGTACAAAAGTGCATAATTAGTTTTTCTACAACCTTGGGAAAAGTGACAGTAAAATGTTGGGCATGTAATTGTGAAGGTTCTGCGGATGATACTGACGTTAGCAATTTTTGTTTTTCTGGAAAAATACCAGACACGCTTATTTTATTACAAAGGTCGAAAAGAGAAGGCAATACTAACTTCATTATTAATTTATTAAGTGTAGCCTTAATATCATCAACATCAGATACGCAGTTATTTTTAGGGGCGTTAGTATTTGCTTACAACCATTTCATCAGTTGGTTCTAAAAATATTTAGCTCAATATAGGAAGAAATGAGTACTAATTATTATATGCGGTCGATGATTCACAGGCACCAGGTGACAAAAAATGTGTATTAAGTTTGTCTGCCAATAAGGATTGCGGATTTACCGTACCATCTATTTTAAGCTTTTCTGGAATGAAAACTAGATTTACTGACCTTAAGTTTCTCATAGTATTCCACAATTTACCAGGGTCTTTATAAATTTCAATAAAACTAGATCGATAAAAGCTGATTTTCGCCTTTTTAATATCGAGGGCATGTTTGTTTCTGTATTTTTTATTTAATAAGTAAATTCTTAGTTTTAGGTTTGATGAATGTGGCAAGCATCAGATTCCGTGCTTTATTTCTATTGTGAAGTTCTAGCGTTACCCATGGCTTCCTCGACATTTTATGTTTCTTAACTTCTGCTTTCGAAACAGCGTTATTATTATAATCTTTTAGCTTTGATATAAAATAGCATAAGATTTTGTCGGCTTAGGTACCTTAAAATCATCATCCCTGTTTCCTGGGGAAACAATATTATAGAAATCTTCCAAAGTAGTTGCGTTTATGCGTCTGTTAGATAGTGAATTTTTGTACTCGAGATTGTGTCTTTAACTGTGTTGGGGAAAGAAGCAGAAAAATACTAAGTGATCACGCAGATCTGCAGCTAGAGCTCCTGCGAATACATGGAATTTGTTTATAACTTTTTAAACAAATATTAATTAGTAATACCGTACGTTTATTTGTGCGCGGGGGAACACTGATTATATATTCGCATCTGCCAGCTTGAAATATTTCCAATAATTCTACACTCGAAGGTTCATCAGTCTACAAATCAATGTTCACGTCTCCAAGTAAAATTATTTTCAGATTTATTCACATAACATATTCAAACCATAAAGAAAAAAAACACATTTAAAATACCTGAGGGCGGACGGTAAACCGCAGCTCTTGTACAACCTCCGTAATTTACAAGCAAACATTCAAAATCATTATGTGAACTCACAAGTGAAACTAACAAGTGAAATCATGTGTCACTTCAGTATGTTTTGAAAGTAGAGGAACACCCCCCCCCCTTCTACCCACGTGAGAATCGCGGCCGATAACTTCCCATTTATAACCTTTGAATTGCACAATGTCCGATTCCCGTGAGAACCACGTTTCAGGAAACGGAACAACATCAAACGGGAAACAAAGCGAATCCACGTGGGCAACGGTGCTGGCATTTTCTGAAATAGCCTCAAGTTTAACCGACCCCATCAGTTCAACATATCAAAAAGTTTGAAAACTACTTTTTGTTATTTTGGAGAAATTAGTTCTTAAATGTGACGAAGCACGGCATTGCCTCCAGGCGTCCACCTCGTCGGCAACGCACGCCGTCGCCTGCTACGGTTAAGTGAAAGACTGCACGGGGTACTTAATTTCGTAAATTCTATTTGTATAGCTTACGCTGAGAATCTTGGCATTATGACATGTCTATTTATAGTGACTAGAGAATGCATATTTTTTTGCTCTAAACAATATGTCCGGGTGCGCTTGGAAGTTGAATAGCGACAACTCGAAATATTGTTAGGGATACTTTTTATCAAAGGCAAAAAAAGCACATTCGTAGCTCACCGACATTTCTTTTTCTTATGTACATAAATGTAATATATAGTCCAGAAATACTATATCACATTTAGAATATCAGTGTTTCATTGGCTTTCAGTCCACCTCATAGTGTAGAACACTGCACACGTCTGGAACATCTTTAGGGGTTAAAAGCGCTAAAAACGACGGACGAGTAGGAGAGACACACACCACAGAGCGCTACTTGCAACTGGTTTAATTGGAAAAAAACACGTACCGCGAAACCAACAAGACACACATCCGATTCAGTTCCAACCACCGCTTATCACATTTCGTACTCTTACACCGTGCATGATCGTAAAAACGATAACTCCGATTCAAACAGGGTTATCGATGGGGCACTTACACATGTACCTTCGACACACTCGGAAATAAAAAACGCTTCCGTTATTTCCCGTGTCTTTCTATTTTTGTTTCGTGCCAAGATGACGGTGTTGTCTAAATAGGCTAAACAATCACACCTATTGTAATGCACCGCGAGATTGCCAGAGGGGGCTGACCTCAATGACAGGGCATGTTCCCTCAGTCTTTCGTTCACGCATCGCCCCGACTGCCCCACGTATACCCTCCCACAAGACAGAAGAATTCTGTACACAACGCCAACTCTGCATCCTACGTATTTTGAACATGATTGTAAACCTGAGACTGGGGCAGAAGGAGAACACAACAGAAGGTAGAAAAAGAGGAGGCAACGTCTCGTAGACCAACGTCTCGCAACGTAGAAAAAAGGAGGCAACGAGACGTTGCCTCCTCTTTTCTACCTTCTGTTGTGTTCTCCTTCTGCCCCAGTCTCAGGTTTACAATCATGTTCAACTTACACCAGCTCGCCTGCACTCTGACTATTTTTTTCGTTCTACGTATTTCGTTGCGTGCTTCTTCTGACAAATATCAACCCGTGTGTCACCCCGTTCCACCCTTCCACATAAGCTTAATTTCTGCTTAATTTCTAACGTTATGTATATACGGTATCACCACTGGTCTCTTATCTGGCTTGCCCCTCTCTTTCCTCTTCCCTCCTCCACGAAACTTCTTTAGCAGGCCCTCTACCACCCCCTTAATGATCTCACAGGGGAAGCCTCCCCTCCAGATAGCGTCGTGGGAGGGTGGAACGGGGTGACACACGGGTTGATATTTGTCAGAAGACGCACGCTAACGAAATACGTAGGCTCCAGAGTTTAACCCCTAAACCCTTCTCTCCTTCCTTTAACCCCTAAACATGTTCAACCAACTAGCCCAAATCCAAACCCTTCTGTCTGGAACATCACAGGTGTAGTCCGTCTGCTGCAATGTCTTTAGCGTCCCACGGCGAACTCTTCCTGCACGTTTGATGTGGACCTTATTTTAGCTACCACATGCCAGTGTCCTGTAGGCGGAACATAATGGTATTGACGTGTTTTGGTATGGCTTTTGTTTGCTCAAAAGGGCTGCTCAGTCTTTGTCTCACAGCTGTGACGACGCTATCTGAAACCCAAATGACGTTCACAATTTTCATTGAAGCCTTCGCCCATTCATAAAGATCTTGTGCTGTGATGATCTGATTGTAAAATTGCCTTTGAATGCTAGCTTTACTAACCAGCCTTTTTATAGTGCAGCCTAAGCCATTGCAATGGCTTTTTCCATAAGATGTGGCGAAAAAGTGCCACGTCACTTCCAACTCATAGTCTTCCTTGTGAAAGCAGAGGTTAAGGATTTTGTTTTCTGTTTTTATACTGAGAAGCAGCGGCAACCGTAAAATAATTAACTTTTGCAAGGTCTGGTTTTTTGTTTTCTGAGTTCATGCAGAAAGTGGTGTTGAAATGCATGCACTGCCGCGTTGTCATGTTGAAGGGAGTCGAACACAACAACGAAGGAATGAGTAATGTACGAGTCAATTCCTTCCTTCATGCTTCTAGTGTAGGCAAAAGCACGATGAAGTGTCGCTTGCGTGCTTTTCCAATGGAAGGACTGCGCAGCACCCTGAACGATGAATTTGTAGTTCTGTGCAAAGTCCATGATGACCATTACCTTGTTTGGTGAAAGTGTCGATTTCAGGAACCTAAGATCATTTGACTGAACTTTGCTCACATAGTGATGACGTTTCAAGTTCTCCAACTTTTAGAGGAGTTTTCCCATTACTTATGTCGTACTCGATACAGCTGCCATGAGCAGGCACTTGTCCGAGTGAACCCACCGCTTGTACTTTACTTCGTCGTCTTCGGGAGTCTTGATTTGGAGAAACTTTTCACCGGTTCCGTTCCTGGGCATCTCCAGCAGGTGTTCATCATGCAGCTCTCTTCTTCGATTGAACAAAAGGTTAGATACATAAGCTCGGCACAGGTTTCTTTTATTTCCAATGCATGCAGCATAAACTTGGCGGTTTGATGGTACTCGCACACACAAACAGAATGTGCGAAAGCTGAGCCTGCTAACACACGCCAGGGGGGACGCAGGGATGCGAAGGTTGAAAAAGAGGCTGGCAGGTCTGTATTTTTATCTTTTCATTGAGTGAAAGCTTCCTTTAGGTTAAACAAAAGAAGCAGCTTTTGATTTGCTTTCAGGACGTCTTTTATACTAGGAAGACAGTACGATATCTTGTCATCACGGTAAAAGGTCTCAATTGAGGTTTTCACCCCGGAGGACAGTGGGCGATGTTTTGGGGGATCGGGTTTTCCGAGAATTCCTCTCGTGTCTCGGAGTCGTCTGGCATATTCGGGTATACACTGGCACTGGCATCCACGCAAGAATTTGAATCCGGATTTTTGCACTTGATTGGCTTAGGGCTCTGGCCGTCCTTCGCATGACGCTTTCTGCTTCCTGAGGCCTCTGTTGTAGGGCTCTAAGGTGTATCCGCAACATCCTCCCCAGATGACATTGTAGCTGCTCTGTCGCTGTCGAGCTCAGAAGCTTCTTTCACACTTGCACACTTCATATAACATTTGGGACATAACATGTCAGCAGAAACTAAGCCAAGAGATATCAGCCTTTGCGCCAAAGTGATAGAAATAACAGAAGTTCCGCGGCCTGGTCTTCTGTGTTTCGCGAAGGGGTCGACGCACAGCTTGGAAGTGGTGTGGGTCGTGCACTTTGAAAAGTAGATGTGAAAATGATGTGCACATACGTCCATGACAGTAGACTCGAGTCTTTTTCCACGACGACAAATAACATCCTGTTGTGTGGCAAGTCTGAAAACAGCTTGACCGATGTTGTTCGTACATAGTGTTTGAGATGGCAACTTTTTGGGCCGAACGAACAATCCGCTGCGGAATCAACAGAACTGCAATTAAAGAGAATGTTGGCATATGTGAACACACTGTTCTAAAATGAACCTCCTTTCTTATGCACCATCAGTTATGACATTGTTTTTGAGCAAGTCCCGTCCTACATGTTAACAGCGGTGCTGTTCCGTGGCATAAATATGGTACAGATGTCACTCAGATAAGGCTTCAATATACCAGGAAGTGTAAGCGAATACTCATATTTAGGGGCTTTAGATAGGAGCACAGTACGGAACTTATTTTTTATATAGGGTAATCATATATTTTACAAGCGGTAAACACGCAACATGAATCTGTTGTGTCATAACCTTCGAATGTCCGTTGGCCTGAATATCCATTTTTAATGTTCTGCTTCCAATGTTTCACTCTCTGTTGTTTTTTTTTTTTTTTTTTCAGCTCCACTATTCTTTTGCACCACACTACCTTTTCGTTGAAGGGGAAGCCAAATCACCGTTATCGTTCGGCATCGTTGACGATCTCCCACGTCCACTATTGCATGTTTTACAAGCAAACGCAGTATGACCAAAAAGTGAAGACGCGCCGTCTGCTACCCGATTCTGACGAACCGTCAGCATTCACTAACTCGGTTAGCAGATAATGGCTTAGTCTCCCGTCACCTGAGCACATGTAAAGTGGAATTAAAGCCTTAAAATTAGCGCGCCAAAAGAATATTATTACGTGGTAGCTAAAATAACACCCACATTCATCGTGCAGGAAGATTTGAGTTTTGCGTGCGAATTTAAAGACATCGCAGCAGACGGATCATACCGGTGACGTTCCAGACGTGCGCAGTGTTCTAGCGTATTACATGAACTGAAAGCTAATAAAACACTGATATTCTAAATGTGATATAGAATTTCTGGACTATTATTTATATTTATATACATAAGAAGAAACAAAAACGCCGGTGAGCTACACTTGTGCTTTATTTTGCCTTTGATAAAAAGTATCCCAAACAATATTTCGGGTTGTCGCTATTCAACTTGCAAGCGCATCCGGACATATTGTTTAGAGCAAAAAACATATGCGCTCTCTAGTCACTATAAATAGGCATGTCATAATGTAAAGATTCTCGGCGTAAGCTATACAAATAGAATTAACGAAAGTAAGCACCCCATGCAGTGTTTCACTCGACCGTAGCAGACGACGGTGTGCGTTGCCGACGAGGTGGACGCCTGGAGGCGATGCCGCTCTGCGTCACATTTGAAAAATGATTTCTCCAAAATAACAAAAAATAGTTTTCCGATTTTTTGATATCTTGAACAGATGGGGTCGTTTAAACTTTCGGCTATTCCAGAAAATGCGAGCACCCTTGCCCACATGGCTTTTTTTTTACCCTCTATATGGCCTTTTTTGAAGGAAGTGACATATTCTCCGATTTAGTTAAAAAACTATCCGAATAATGTTTTATAATTGTAATACAACGTGGTATAGCATAAGGTTCAGAAAAATGAGTAAAATGTTTATTAGGCGAATTTTATTTCCAAGTTGACTAAAACAATGCAGGAAATCTTATAAATTTGCATAAGCTTAGAGTGCCTGTTTGTACCCAAAATGGCGGCATAAGGTGTTTACCTTTTCAGGTAAGATAGAATATATTAGTGCTTGATTGCATGCAAACTTAATATTATGTGGTAAGAATAGCTTTTTTTCAGCAATTTTTCGAAGTACAGAAGGTTTTCTGCGATTCTCCGCACTTCAGAGCATGACGTTAGCAAAAATAAACGTAACTTCAGTCGTCAAACTTAGCCATCCTTTCTTTGAGACGTGTCTTTATTCATATTATTGTTTCAAGCATATCCCAAATATGACAAAAATTGCCGTCTCCTTTGGCATAGAATGACCCTATCGGCTTTGTATTTCCGAAATGCTTACTCAGTTTTGGCCAGATTACTGTCATTGTAGATGCGAACAAAGCTGTCGCCGGGTTGCATAGTTACAAAATCCTTCCGCTTTCTTGCCAGACAAACTGATAACGTATTTCCGCTGCCTTCGTCTTTGCTAATCAAATCAGTTTTTTTTTTCTTGCTTTTTTGCTTTTTATTAGCCAGATACCTGACGTGTTGTCTTCGAATGCAGTCGTTTTCGGGAACCATCAATCTCTAGTAAGCCGGGACGTGAAACGAGCAAGACTTTGAGAAACCTTCTATGGCTTTCCGGGGTATCCTGTGCAACGCTTGGACATTAATTTCAGTCTGCTCAGTAACGCTCAGCTGGTCTGATTCAAAGCAAACATTTTAAAAATGTTTGGTATTGAAGGAATCACAACGACAGCTTAAGTATTTTTTTAAGTTAAAAAAAACGCAGCATAACGGTTATGCTGCGTTTTAGGGCTGTGGCCGTGGCTACCAAGGAGCCGGCAGAAATCCGCGACTGTGGCTGCCGGGCCGTTTTCTCAGCAGTCACGGCGACGCCCCGCACCCAAGAGGCAGTGACCTGGTGCATTATAGAGCATCACACCCTCGCGAGGTTCGCTTCCCGGAGGCGCTGGGACCGACAGACGTCGGTCCCACAAGGACTGGCACCGGCCGACATTCTACCATCATTCCTTGGCCGCACCCTGAATGAGCGGTGCACGCAAGACACACCGCCAGTCTACACCGAAGAATAGCGCGTCGGGTCATGCTCCCTGTGCAGGTGACCATGATCGCGGAAGACGGTCGCCTACACGGGGACCTCTACGCCGAGAGTTGCCTAGGACAACACAACGATGCATTTCATTTATTTCATTTCATTTATTTCACCTTAAGGGCCCGGTTAGGGCATTACAGAAAGGGGGGGGGGCAGTAAAACGAAGAATACAATAGCAGACGCAGTAGTAGAACAATAACAGTAACTATAAACAAGAACATGAGAAATTATACATAATGGGCTAGTAAATTATCGTAAAACACTGTTCCATCAGAGGTGCTGACGATGGAGGATGGCAACTGGTTCCACTGTGTGATGGCATATGGGAGGAATGATTCGTTGAATGAGTTAGTTTTACCAGAAATATGTTTTATTGCACAAGAGTTGTTTAGGCGGGAGGATATTCTATCGGGGCGTGAGAGCAGGGCGTTCTTTAGTTCTGGGCAATGATAATAAATTTTATGAAGGAGGCATAAACGGGAGAGTTTCCTTCGAATGAGTAAGGGTATGAGCCCGAGTTGACTTTTTAGAGAAGAGACACTTGTGAAGTGGTCATGCGATGATAAGATAAATCGGGCGGCTCGGTTTTGTACTGACTCCAGGTGATTGATTAGATAGACTTGATGAGGACTCCAGATTGCAGATGCATATTCTAATTTTGGCCTTACATAAGTTTCATATGCCAACTTTCGGACTTGGGGAGGGGCGTCTCGCAGATTACGTCTGATGAATCCGAGGGTCTGGGAAGCCCCTGCAGAAACGGCTTCGATGTGAGGTCTCCATGAGAGGTCAGGCGTTAGTCTAAGGCCAAGATATTTATACATTGAAACTGATTTGATCACGTCTTTGTCTAGGGTATAATGAAAGGGTAAATGAGTTTTCTTGCGGGTAAAATGGATTAGCTTACACTTCGATTTGTTAAGCGACATGAGCCATTTTCCGCACCAGTCGTTAATTTTTATGAGATCATTTTGAAGCAAAAGATTATCAGTGTCTGTTGAGATGGTGTTATAGATGACGCAGTCATCGGCGAATAGTCGTATTTTGCAGGAGATGTCATGTGGGAGGTCGTTAATAAAAATAAGAAAAAGCTGTGGGCCAAGGACGGAACCCTGAGGTAAACCTGAAGTGACGTTTGTTAGCTTTGATTCATGCTCGTTAACAACCGTGTATTGCATACGAGACGCGAGAAAGCTTCTTATTCATGAATATGCAAGGGGATCTAAATTTAGGGATGATAGTTTAGAAAGCAGACGTCGATGGGGAACACGGTCAAATGCCTTTGAAAAGTCGAGAAATATGGCGTCGGTTTGTATATGGCGTTCTAGGTTAGTCTGCAGTTCATGAACAAATTCACATAGTTGAGTCTCGCAGGAGAACCCCGTACGAAAACCGTGCTGGTGCCTGAAGAAAAAATTATTTGACGTTAGGTGAGTCATGATGTTAGAATATAAGATGTGCTCAAACAGTTTTGACGCAATGCAGGTTAGAGAGATGGGACGGTAGTTCGAGGCGGAAGATCGAGTTCCCTGTTTGTGGACTGGGGCGATCCTCCCAATCTTCCAGTCGGAAGGCAGACAACTCTTGGAAAAAGATTGATTAAAGATGAGACTGAGAATTTCACCGGAAATGTTGGCTGTATTTTTTAAGATCTTTGCATTAATATTGTCTGGGCCTGCTGAGGAAGTGAGCGGTAGTTTTTCTATTTGCTTAACGATACCGGATGAGTTAACAGTAATCAACGACATGGGATCATAACACTCTTCAGGGACAGTTGGAACATTTTGTGGGGATTCAGTGGTAAACACAGAAGAAAAGTATTCATTAAGCACTACAGGGCACTCCTTCTCCGGTACAGGCTCACCAGCAATATCCTTCAGATTGATATTTACGTGGCCACTTTTAGGTGACATAAGCTTCCAGAATTTCTTCGGATTATTTTGCAAGATTGCGGGCAAGTCCTGGGAAAAAAATTTAATTTTAGATAGCTTAATGGTTTTAGTATAGTTTTTGAGCGTAGTGTAGTAAGCGTCCCAGGCAACAGCTAAGTTAGTTCGTTTTGCCTTTGCAAACAGTCGTTTTTTCCTATTGCACAATGACCGGAGCGCTTTATTATACCATGGATTCGATGAGTCCGTCCTAATACGTAAAGTAGGGACGTATAATCTAACCAGATCACTTATTTTATTCTTGTAAAGTACCCAGTTTTCCTCAACAGATCTTATCGAGAATTCAGTTACGTACCAGCTATAAAAATCTGATAAATCATTGTTCATTGCTACGTAATCGGCTTTATTATAATCGTGAATAATTTTACAGATTGGGTTTTTGACAAATACCGGGAATGACAGGTCAACGTGAAGGATACTATGGTCGCTCAAACCGTTACAATGACGTACTGTTTTTACAATGTCCGGTGATGTAGTTAAAATGAGGTCGAGAATGTTACCAGAGCGTGTCGGTTGGTTAACCACTTGCGTCAGATTGAAGGTTTGACACATGTCAAGAAATTCTGTCGATGTGCGTGACCCATCAGATGATACATTGACCCAATCGATTAGTGGAAGATTAAAATCACCAAAAAGCAACAAGTCAGCTTTTGGGAAACGGTTTTTAATATCAACTAATATGGAGGAAAGAGTGATAGTGAACGATGAATCACAGTCAGGTGGTCTGTAACATACAGCCATAACGATTTTATTGGATGGCATGCAAACACATACCGCAGAAAATTCGATGCTTCTATTTGAAATCGTAACATCAAAACAAGAAATACTTTTTTTATAGCTATAAGTACGCCACCCCCTCTTCGAATGGCTCTGTCATGGCGAAAAATGTTCCAGTCATCATTATGGGGGAATACTTCTTTGTCATCAATACTAGGATGAAGCCATGTTTCTGTTAGGATTACGATATCGGATTCACTGTCCGCCATGACGGCACAAAGATCATCGCGCTTCGGTATGACACTTCGAATGTTGGTAAAAAGAACAGAATGTAGTTGGTTTTTATCGCGCGGTTCAATGTGGCGGGAACTGATTATCTTTCCCTTAGCTTTTTGCTTTGTTTGCTATGCATTTAGCTCGACAACAGACTGTGAAACTTGATCAAAGAAATAGCGTTTGTTACCGATGTGTAATTTATCAAAGCGCACCTTAAAAGATACGTTAAGGCTCTTTCCGTACTCAAAAAGTTTGGCTCGAGATTGTCGCACTGAAGCGGAAAAATCGTCGCGGACAGCAAAATCGCTTCCTTTCAGCTTAAACCCGGAAGCCAATATACTCTCTTTGTCCTTAAAACGAGAAAATTTGACGATTATAGGTCTGTTCTTGTCACCTTGAAATTTACCTAAGCGGTGCGACCGTTCTAGATTGGAGGGGTCCAGCTGGATGCCCAGTTTTTCTGAGCAGAAAGCAAGTACAGTTTTTTCCGATTGACTCCACGTTTCGTTCAGAGCGTCAGGACAGCCAACAAATAACAGGTTACATCGTCGAAGTCGGTTTTGGTGATCGTCACATTGTTTTTGAATGTTAGCTATCTCAACCGACATGCCGGCCGTTGGTGCAGCGCCTGACACAGCTTTTGCCTCGGCCAGCTCCGCCTCAATAGCAGTTACTCTCGTAGACAGCTGACCTACCAAAGCACTCGTACTTTTTTGTTCATTTTGGAGAGCAATAACCTTAGCCAGCATGTCGCCCTGAGTAGCCTCAATTCGCTGAACAGTAGATAGAATGCTAGCAATAGCTTCGGTATTTGGGCCTGGGTTTGATTCAATGTCTCCCGACATTACCAAAAGCATTTGCGAGAGCGAAACAATGTAACAGCACTCGATGCAAAAGCGGGAAAGCAATCTTAAGTAGTGGCGAACGTCGTCATTGGGGCACGACACCATAATCAAACAGGGGTCGCTAGTGCGAAAACATCGTACATTGTCGAGGTAACTAACCTGAAGAAACAGAAGGGTGTGCGTCATTGCTTGCTCGGCGGTGACGTGCCCCAACTGGCCGGTCAGTGAGAGCTCCTTTTGTAGGCACTGTTCTGCTGAGGCTGTCCCCGGTTGCCAGGTGAAGTACGGTGATGTGTCCAGATTTGGCGAGGTACACGGTGCAGGCGCGGGTGTCGGTCCGTGCTTCGGGAAACAAATCCCCCACTCGTTGTCGCTGCCATCGGACCAGTCTGCTACGAACGTCGGCGGGAGAACCAGCGCCAGGAGCATCTGAAGAAACAGAAGGGTGTGCGTCATTGCTTGCTCGGCGGTGACGTGCCCCAACTGGCCGGTCAGTGAGAGCTCCTTTTGTAGGCACTGTTCTGCTGAGGCTGTCCCCGGTTGCCAGGTGAAGTACGGTGATGCGTCCAGATTTGGCGAGGTACACGGTGCAGGCGCGGGTGTCGGTCCGTGCTTCGGGAAACAAATCCCCCACTCGTTGTCGCTGCCATCGGACCAGTCTGCAACGAACGTCGGCGGGAGAACCAGCGCCAGGAGCATCTGAAGAAACAGAAGGGTGTGCGTCATTGCTTGCTCGGCGGTGACGTGCCCCAACTGGCCGGTCAGTGAGAGCTCCTTTTGTAGGCACTGTTCTGCTGAGGCTGTCCCCGGTTGCCAGGTGAAGTACGGTGATGCGTCCAGATTTGGCGAGGTACACGGTGCAGGCGCGGGTGTCGGTCCGTGCTTCGGGAAACAAATCCCCCACTCGTTGTCGCTGCCATCGGACCAGTCTGCTACGAACGTCGGCGGGAGAACCAGCGCCAGGAGCATCTGAAGAAACAGAAGGGTGTGCGTCATTGCTTGCTCGGCGGTGACGTGCCCCAACTGGCCGGTCAGTGAGAGCTCCTTTTGTAGGCACTGTTCTGCTGAGGCTGTCCCCGGTTGCCAGGTGAAGTACGGTGATGCGTCCAGATTTGGCGAGGTACACGGTGCAGGCGCGGGTGTCGGTCCGTGCTTCGGGAAACAAATCCCCCACTCGTTGTCGCTGCCATCGGACCAGTCTGCTACGAACGTCGGCGGGAGAACCAGCGCCAGGAGCATCTGAAGAAACAGAAGGGTGTGCGTCATTGCTTGCTCGGCGGTGACGTGCCCCAACTGGCCGGTCAGTGAGAGCTCCTTTTGTAGGCACTGTTCTGCTGAGGCTGTCCCCGGTTGCCAGGTGAAGTACGGTGATGCGTCCAGATTCGGCGAGGTACACGGTGCAGGCGCGGGTGTCGGTCCGTGCTTCGGGAAACAAATCCCCCACTCGTTGTCGCTGCCATCGGACCAGTCTGCTACGAACGTCGGCGGGAGAACCAGCGCCAGGAGCATCTGAAGAAACAGAAGGGTGTGCGTCATTGCTTGCTCGGCGGTGACGTGCCCCAACTGGCCGGTCAGTGAGAGCTCCTTTTGTAGGCACTGTTCTGCTGAGGCTGTCCCCGGTTGCCAGGTGAAGTACGGTGATGCGTCCAGATTTGGCGAGGTACACGGTGCAGGCGCGGGTGTCGGTCCGTGCTTCGGGAAACAAATCCCCCACTCGTTGTCGCTGCCATCAGACCAGTCTGCTACGAACGTCGGCGGGAGAACCAGCGCCAGGAGCATCTGAAGAAACAGAAGGGTGTGCGTCATTGCTTGCTCGGCGGTGACGTGCCCCAACTGGCCGGTCAGTGAGAGCTCCTTTGTAGGCACTGTTCTGCTGAGGCTGTCCCCGGTTGCCAGGTGAAGTACGGTGATGCGTCCAGATTTGGCGAGGTACACGGTGCAGGCGCGGGTGTCGGTCCGTGCTTCGGGAAACAAATCCCCCACTCGTTGTCGCTGCCATCAGACCAGTCTGCTACGAACGTCGGCGGGAGAACCAGCGCCAGGAGCATCTGAAGAAACAGAAGGGTGTGCGTCATTGCTTGCTCGGCGGTGACGTGCCCCAACTGGCCGGTCAGTGAGAGCTCCTTTTGTAGGCACTGTTCTGCTGAGGCTGTCCCCGGTTGCCAGGTGAAGTACGGTGATGCGTCCAGATTTGGCGAGGTACACGGTGCAGGCGCGGGTGTCGGTCCGTGCTTCGGGAAACAAATCCCCCACTCGTTGTCGCTGCCATCGGACCAGTCTGCTACGAACGTCGGCGGGAGAACCAGCGCCAGG
The DNA here is from genome assembly GCA_037355805.1 of Ixodes ricinus. Classification (NCBI taxonomy): domain Eukaryota; kingdom Metazoa; phylum Arthropoda; class Arachnida; order Ixodida; family Ixodidae; genus Ixodes; species Ixodes ricinus. Next base: position 46,588 of record JAZHYW010065696.1, read on the forward strand.
AGCATCTGAAGAAACAGAAGGGTGTGCGTCATTGCTTGCTCGGCGGTGACGTGCCCCAACTGGCCGGTCAGTGAGAGCTCCTTTTGTAGGCACTGTTCTGCTGAGGCTGTCCCCGGTTGCCAGGTGAAGTACGGTGATGCGTCCAGATTTGGCGAGGTACACGGTGCAGGCGCGGGTGTCGGTCCGTGCTTCGGGAAACAAATCCCCCACTCGTTGTCGCTGCCATCAGACCAGTCTGCTACGAACGTCGGCGGGAGAACCAGCGCCAGGAGCATCTGAAGAAACAGAAGGGTGTGCGTCATTGCTTGCTCGGCGGTGACGTGCCCCAACTGGCCGGTCAGTGAGAGCTCCTTTTGTAGGCACTGTTCTGCTGAGGCTGTCCCCGGTTGCCAGGTGAAGTACGGTGATGTGTCCAGATTTGGCGAGGTACACGGTGCAGGCGCGGGTGTCGGTCCGTGCTTCGGGAAACAAATCCCCCACTCGTTGTCGCTGCCATCAGACCAGTCTGCTACGAACGTCGGCGGGAGAACCAGCGCCAGGAGCATCTGAAGAAACAGAAGGGTGTGCGTCATTGCTTGCTCGGCGGTGACGTGCCCCAACTGGCCGGTCAGTGAGAGCTCCTTTTGTAGGCACTGTTCTGCTGAGGCTGTCCCCGGTTGCCAGGTGAAGTACGGTGATGCGTCCAGATTTGGCGAGGTACACGGTGCAGGCGCGGGTGTCGGTCCGTGCTTCGGGAAACAAATCCCCCACTCGTTGTCGCTGCCATCAGACCAGTCTGCTACGAACGTCGGCGGGAGAACCAGCGCCAGGAGCATCTGAAGAAACAGAAGGGTGTGCGTCATTGCTTGCTCGGCGGTGACGTGCCCCAACTGGCCGGTCAGTGAGAGCTCCTTTGTAGGCACTGTTCTGCTGAGGCTGTCCCCGGTTGCCAGGTGAAGTACGGTGATGCGTCCAGATTTGGCGAGGTACACGGTGCAGGCGCGGGTGTCGGTCCGTGCTTCGGGAAACAAATCCCCCACTCGTTGTCGCTGCCATCAGACCAGTCTGCTACGAACGTCGGCGGGAGAACCAGCGCCAGGAGCATCTGAAGAAACAGAAGGGTGTGCGTCATTGCTTGCTCGGCGGTGACGTGCCCCAACTGGCCGGTCAGTGAGAGCTCCTTTTGTAGGCACTGTTCTGCTGAGGCTGTCCCCGGTTGCCAGGTGAAGTACGGTGATGCGTCCAGATTTGGCGAGGTACACGGTGCAGGCGCGGGTGTCGGTCCGTGCTTCGGGAAACAAATCCCCCACTCGTTGTCGCTGCCATCAGACCAGTCTGCTACGAACGTCGGCGGGAGAACCAGCGCCAGGAGCATCTGAAGAAACAGAAGGGTGTGCGTCATTGCTTGCTCGGCGGTGACGTGCCCCAACTGGCCGGTCAGTGAGAGCTCCTTTTGTAGGCACTGTTCTGCTGAGGCTGTCCCCGGTTGCCAGGTGAAGTACGGTGATGCGTCCAGATTTGGCGAGGTACACGGTGCAGGCGCGGGTGTCGGTCCGTGCTTCGGGAAACAAATCCCCCACTCGTTGTCGCTGCCATCGGACCAGTCTGCTACGAACGTCGGCGGGAGAACCAGCGCCAGGAGCATCTGAAGAAACAGAAGGGTGTGCGTCATTGCTTGCTCGGCGGTGACGTGCCCCAACTGGCCGGTCAGTGAGAGCTCCTTTTGTAGGCACTGTTCTGCTGAGGCTGTCCCCGGTTGCCAGGTGAAGTACGGTGATGCGTCCAGATTTGGCGAGGTACACGGTGCAGGCGCGGGTGTCGGTCCGTGCTTCGGGAAACAAATCCCCCACTCGTTGTCGCTGCCATCGGACCAGTCTGCTACGAACGTCGGCGGGAGAACCAGCGCCAGGAGCATCTGAAGAAACAGAAGGGTGTGCGTCATTGCTTGCTCGGCGGTGACGTGCCCCAACTGGCCGGTCAGTGAGAGCTCCTTTTGTAGGCACTGTTCTGCTGAGGCTGTCCCCGGTTGCCAGGTGAAGTACGGTGATGCGTCCAGATTTGGCGAGGTACACGGTGCAGGCGCGGGTGTCGGTCCGTGCTTCGGGAAACAAATCCCCCACTCGTTGTCGCTGCCATCGGACCAGTCTGCTACGAACGTCGGCGGGAGAACCAGCGCCAGGAGCATCTGAAGAAACAGAAGGGTGTGCGTCATTGCTTGCTCGGCGGTGACGTGCCCCAACTGGCCGGTCAGTGAGAGCTCCTTTTGTAGGCACTGTTCTGCTGAGGCTGTCCCCGGTTGCCAGGTGAAGTACGGTGATGTGTCCAGATTTGGCGAGGTACACGGTGCAGGCGCGGGTGTCGGTCCGTGCTTCGGGAAACAAATCCCCCACTCGTTGTCGCTGCCATCGGACCAGTCTGCTACGAACGTCGGCGGGAGAACCAGCGCCAGGAGCATCTGAAGAAACAGAAGGGTGTGCGTCATTGCTTGCTCGGCGGTGACGTGCCCCAACTGGCCGGTCAGTGAGAGCTCCTTTTGTAGGCACTGTTCTGCTGAGGCTGTCCCCGGTTGCCAGGTGAAGTACGGTGATGCGTCCAGATTTGGCGAGGTACACGGTGCAGGCGCGGGTGTCGGTCCGTGCTTCGGGAAACAAATCCCCCACTCGTTGTCGCTGCCATCGGACCAGTCTGCTACGAACGTCGGCGGGAGAACCAGCGCCAGGAGCATCTGAAGAAACAGAAGGGTGTGCGTCATTGCTTGCTCGGCGGTGACGTGCCCCAACTGGCCGGTCAGTGAGAGCTCCTTTTGTAGGCACTGTTCTGCTGAGGCTGTCCCCGGTTGCCAGGTGAAGTACGGTGATGCGTCCAGATTTGGCGAGGTACACGGTGCAGGCGCGGGTGTCGGTCCGTGCTTCGGGAAACAAATCCCCCACTCGTTGTCGCTGCCATCGGACCAGTCTGCTACGAACGTCGGCGGGAGAACCAGCGCCAGGAGCATCTGAAGAAACAGAAGGGTGTGCGTCATTGCTTGCTCGGCGGTGACGTGCCCCAACTGGCCGGTCAGTGAGAGCTCCTTTTGTAGGCACTGTTCTGCTGAGGCTGTCCCCGGTTGCCAGGTGAAGTACGGTGATGCGTCCAGATTTGGCGAGGTACACGGTGCAGGCGCGGGTGTCGGTCCGTGCTTCGGGAAACAAATCCCCCACTCGTTGTCGCTGCCATCGGACCAGTCTGCTACGAACGTCGGCGGGAGAACCAGCGCCAGGAGCATCTGAAGAAACAGAAGGGTGTGCGTCATTGCTTGCTCGGCGGTGACGTGCCCCAACTGGCCGGTCAGTGAGAGCTCCTTTTGTAGGCACTGTTCTGCTGAGGCTGTCCCCGGTTGCCAGGTGAAGTACGGTGATGTGTCCAGATTTGGCGAGGTACACGGTGCAGGCGCGGGTGTCGGTCCGTGCTTCGGGAAACAAATCCCCCACTCGTTGTCGCTGCCATCGGACCAGTCTGCTACGAACGTCGGCGGGAGAACCAGCGCCAGGAGCATCTGAAGAAACAGAAGGGTGTGCGTCATTGCTTGCTCGGCGGTGACGTGCCCCAACTGGCCGGTCAGTGAGAGCTCCTTTGTAGGCACTGTTCTGCTGAGGCTGTCCCCGGTTGCCAGGTGAAGTACGGTGATGCGTCCAGATTTGGCGAGGTACACGGTGCAGGCGCGGGTGTCGGTCCGTGCTTCGGGAAACAAATCCCCCACTCGTTGTCGCTGCCATCGGACCAGTCTGCTACGAACGTCGGCGGGAGAACCAGCGCCAGGAGCATCTGAAGAAACAGAAGGGTGTGCGTCATTGCTTGCTCGGCGGTGACGTGCCCCAACTGGCCGGTCAGTGAGAGCTCCTTTTGTAGGCACTGTTCTGCTGAGGCTGTCCCCGGTTGCCAGGTGAAGTACGGTGATGCGTCCAGATTTGGCGAGGTACACGGTGCAGGCGCGGGTGTCGGTCCGTGCTTCGGGAAACAAATCCCCCACTCGTTGTCGCTGCCATCAGACCAGTCTGCTACGAACGTCGGCGGGAGAACCAGCGCCAGGAGCATCTGAAGAAACAGAAGGGTGTGCGTCATTGCTTGCTCGGCGGTGACGTGCCCCAACTGGCCGGTCAGTGAGAGCTCCTTTTGTAGGCACTGTTCTGCTGAGGCTGTCCCCGGTTGCCAGGTGAAGTACGGTGATGCGTCCAGATTTGGCGAGGTACACGGTGCAGGCGCGGGTGTCGGTCCGTGCTTCGGGAAACAAATCCCCCACTCGTTGTCGCTGCCATCGGACCAGTCTGCTACGAACGTCGGCGGGAGAACCAGCGCCAGGAGCATCTGAAGAAACAGAAGGGTGTGCGTCATTGCTTGCTCGGCGGTGACGTGCCCCAACTGGCCGGTCAGTGAGAGCTCCTTTTGTAGGCACTGTTCTGCTGAGGCTGTCCCCGGTTGCCAGGTGAAGTACGGTGATGCGTCCAGATTTGGCGAGGTACACGGTGCAGGCGCGGGTGTCGGTCCGTGCTTCGGGAAACAAATCCCCCACTCGTTGTCGCTGCCATCGGACCAGTCTGCTACGAACGTCGGCGGGAGAACCAGCGCCAGGAGCATCTGAAGAAACAGAAGGGTGTGCGTCATTGCTTGCTCGGCGGTGACGTGCCCCAACTGGCCGGTCAGTGAGAGCTCCTTTTGTAGGCACTGTTCTGCTGAGGCTGTCCCCGGTTGCCAGGTGAAGTACGGTGATGCGTCCAGATTTGGCGAGGTACACGGTGCAGGCGCGGGTGTCGGTCCGTGCTTCGGGAAACAAATCCCCCACTCGTTGTCGCTGCCATCGGACCAGTCTGCTACGAACGTCGGCGGGAGAACCAGCGCCAGGAGCATCTGAAGAAACAGAAGGGTGTGCGTCATTGCTTGCTCGGCGGTGACGTGCCCCAACTGGCCGGTCAGTGAGAGCTCCTTTTGTAGGCACTGTTCTGCTGAGGCTGTCCCCGGTTGCCAGGTGAAGTACGGTGATGCGTCCAGATTTGGCGAGGTACACGGTGCAGGCGCGGGTGTCGGTCCGTGCTTCGGGAAACAAATCCCCCACTCGTTGTCGCTGCCATCAGACCAGTCTGCTACGAACGTCGGCGGGAGAACCAGCGCCAGGAGCATCTGAAGAAACAGAAGGGTGTGCGTCATTGCTTGCTCGGCGGTGACGTGCCCCAACTGGCCGGTCAGTAAGAGCTCCTTTTGTAGGCACTGTTCTGCTGAGGCTGTCCCCGGTTGCCAGGTGAAGTACGGTGATGTGTCCAGATTTGGCGAGGTACACGGTGCAGGCGCGGGTGTCGGTCCGTGCTTCGGGAAACAAATCCCCCACTCGTTGTCGCTGCCATCGGACCAGTCTGCTACGAACGTCGGCGGGAGAACCAGCGCCAGGAGCATCTGAAGAAACAGAAGGGTGTGCGTCATTGCTTGCTCGGCGGTGACGTGCCCCAACTGGCCGGTCAGTGAGAGCTCCTTTTGTAGGCACTGTTCTGCTGAGGCTGTCCCCGGTTGCCAGGTGAAGTACGGTGATGTGTCCAGATTTGGCGAGGTACACGGTGCAGGCGCGGGTGTCGGTCCGTGCTTCGGGAAACAAATCCCCCACTCGTTGTCGCTGCCATCAGACCAGTCTGCTACGAACGTCGGCGGGAGAACCAGCGCCAGGAGCATCTGAAGAAACAGAAGGGTGTGCGTCATTGCTTGCTCGGCGGTGACGTGCCCCAACTGGCCGGTCAGTGAGAGCTCCTTTTGTAGGCACTGTTCTGCTGAGGCTGTCCCCGGTTGCCAGGTGAAGTACGGTGATGTGTCCAGATTTGGCGAGGTACACGGTGCAGGCGCGGGTGTCGGTCCGTGCTTCGGGAAACAAATCCCCCACTCGTTGTCGCTGCCATCGGACCAGTCTGCTACGAACGTCGGCGGGAGAACCAGCGCCAGGAGCATCTGAAGAAACAGAAGGGTGTGCGTCATTGCTTGCTCGGCGGTGACGTGCCCCAACTGGCCGGTCAGTGAGAGCTCCTTTTGTAGGCACTGTTCTGCTGAGGCTGTCCCCGGTTGCCAGGTGAAGTACGGTGATGTGTCCAGATTTGGCGAGGTACACGGTGCAGGCGCGGGTGTCGGTCCGTGCTTCGGGAAACAAATCCCCCACTCGTTGTCGCTGCCATCAGACCAGTCTGCTACGAACGTCGGCGGGAGAACCAGCGCCAGGAGCATCTGAAGAAACAGAAGGGTGTGCGTCATTGCTTGCTCGGCGGTGACGTGCCCCAACTGGCCGGTCAGTGAGAGCTCCTTTTGTAGGCACTGTTCTGCTGAGGCTGTCCCCGGTTGCCAGGTGAAGTACGGTGATGTGTCCAGATTTGGCGAGGTACACGGTGCAGGCGCGGGTGTCGGTCCGTGCTTCGGGAAACAAATCCCCCACTCGTTGTCGCTGCCATCGGACCAGTCTGCTACGAACGTCGGCGGGAGAACCAGCGCCAGGAGCATCTGAAGAAACAGAAGGGTGTGCGTCATTGCTTGCTCGGCGGTGACGTGCCCCAACTGGCCGGTCAGTGAGAGCTCCTTTTGTAGGCACTGTTCTGCTGAGGCTGTCCCCGGTTGCCAGGTGAAGTACGGTGATGCGTCCAGATTTGGCGAGGTACACGGTGCAGGCGCGGGTGTCGGTCCGTGCTTCGGGAAACAAATCCCCCACTCGTTGTCGCTGCCATCAGACCAGTCTGCTACGAACGTCGGCGGGAGAACCAGCGCCAGGAGCATCTGAAGAAACAGAAGGGTGTGCGTCATTGCTTGCTCGGCGGTGACGTGCCCCAACTGGCCGGTCAGTGAGAGCTCCTTTTGTAGGCACTGTTCTGCTGAGGCTGTCCCCGGTTGCCAGGTGAAGTACGGTGATGCGTCCAGATTTGGCGAGGTACACGGTGCAGGCGCGGGTGTCGGTCCGTGCTTCGGGAAACAAATCCCCCACTCGTTGTCGCTGCCATCAGACCAGTCTGCTACGAACGTCGGCGGGAGAACCAGCGCCAGGAGCATCTGAAGAAACAGAAGGGTGTGCGTCATTGCTTGCTCGGCGGTGACGTGCCCCAACTGGCCGGTCAGTGAGAGCTCCTTTTGTAGGCACTGTTCTGCTGAGGCTGTCCCCGGTTGCCAGGTGAAGTACGGTGATGCGTCCAGATTTGGCGAGGTACACGGTGCAGGCGCGGGTGTCGGTCCGTGCTTCGGGAAACAAATCCCCCACTCGTTGTCGCTGCCATCAGACCAGTCTGCTACGAACGTCGGCGGGAGAACCAGCGCCAGGAGCATCTGAAGAAACAGAAGGGTGTGCGTCATTGCTTGCTCGGCGGTGACGTGCCCCAACTGGCCGGTCAGTGAGAGCTCCTTTTGTAGGCACTGTTCTGCTGAGGCTGTCCCCGGTTGCCAGGTGAAGTACGGTGATGCGTCCAGATTTGGCGAGGTACACGGTGCAGGCGCGGGTGTCGGTCCGTGCTTCGGGAAACAAATCCCCCACTCGTTGTCGCTGCCATCAGACCAGTCTGCTACGAACGTCGGCGGGAGAACCAGCGCCAGGAGCATCTGAAGAAACAGAAGGGTGTGCGTCATTGCTTGCTCGGCGGTGACGTGCCCCAACTGGCCGGTCAGTGAGAGCTCCTTTTGTAGGCACTGTTCTGCTGAGGCTGTCCCCGGTTGCCAGGTGAAGTACGGTGATGCGTCCAGATTTGGCGAGGTACACGGTGCAGGCGCGGGTGTCGGTCCGTGCTTCGGGAAACAAATCCCCCACTCGTTGTCGCTGCCATCAGACCAGTCTGCTACGAACGTCGGCGGGAGAACCAGCGCCAGGAGCATCTGAAGAAACAGAAGGGTGTGCGTCATTGCTTGCTCGGCGGTGACGTGCCCCAACTGGCCGGTCAGTGAGAGCTCCTTTTGTAGGCACTGTTCTGCTGAGGCTGTCCCCGGTTGCCAGGTGAAGTACGGTGATGCGTCCAGATTTGGCGAGGTACACGGTGCAGGCGCGGGTGTCGGTCCGTGCTTCGGGAAACAAATCCCCCACTCGTTGTCGCTGCCATCGGACCAGTCTGCTACGAACGTCGGCGGGAGAACCAGCGCCAGGAGCATCTGAAGAAACAGAAGGGTGTGCGTCATTGCTTGCTCGGCGGTGACGTGCCCCAACTGGCCGGTCAGTGAGAGCTCCTTTTGTAGGCACTGTTCTGCTGAGGCTGTCCCCGGTTGCCAGGTGAAGTACGGTGATGCGTCCAGATTTGGCGAGGTACACGGTGCAGGCGCGGGTGTCGGTCCGTGCTTCGGGAAACAAATCCCCCACTCGTTGTCGCTGCCATCGGACCAGTCTGCTACGAACGTCGGCGGGAGAACCAGCGCCAGGAGCATCTGAAGAAACAGAAGGGTGTGCGTCATTGCTTGCTCGGCGGTGACGTGCCCCAACTGGCCGGTCAGTGAGAGCTCCTTTTGTAGGCACTGTTCTGCTGAGGCTGTCCCCGGTTGCCAGGTGAAGTACGGTGATGTGTCCAGATTTGGCGAGGTACACGGTGCAGGCGCGGGTGTCGGTCCGTGCTTCGGGAAACAAATCCCCCACTCGTTGTCGCTGCCATCGGACCAGTCTGCTACGAACGTCGGCGGGAGAACCAGCGCCAGGAGCATCTGAAGAAACAGAAGGGTGTGCGTCATTGCTTGCTCGGCGGTGACGTGCCCCAACTGGCCGGTCAGTGAGAGCTCCTTTTGTAGGCACTGTTCTGCTGAGGCTGTCCCCGGTTGCCAGGTGAAGTACGGTGATGCGTCCAGATTTGGCGAGGTACACGGTGCAGGCGCGGGTGTCGGTCCGTGCTTCGGGAAACAAATCCCCCACTCGTTGTCGCTGCCATCGGACCAGTCTGCTACGAACGTCGGCGGGAGAACCAGCGCCAGGAGCATCTGAAGAAACAGAAGGGTGTGCGTCATTGCTTGCTCGGCGGTGACGTGCCCCAACTGGCCGGTCAGTGAGAGCTCCTTTTGTAGGCACTGTTCTGCTGAGGCTGTCCCCGGTTGCCAGGTGAAGTACGGTGATGTGTCCAGATTTGGCGAGGTACACGGTGCAGGCGCGGGTGTCGGTCCGTGCTTCGGGAAACAAATCCCCCACTCGTTGTCGCTGCCATCAGACCAGTCTGCTACGAACGTCGGCGGGAGAACCAGCGCCAGGAGCATCTGAAGAAACAGAAGGGTGTGCGTCATTGCTTGCTCGGCGGTGACGTGCCCCAACTGGCCGGTCAGTGAGAGCTCCTTTTGTAGGCACTGTTCTGCTGAGGCTGTCCCCGGTTGCCAGGTGAAGTACGGTGATGCGTCCAGATTTGGCGAGGTACACGGTGCAGGCGCGGGTGTCGGTCCGTGCTTCGGGAAACAAATCCCCCACTCGTTGTCGCTGCCATCGGACCAGTCTGCTACGAACGTCGGCGGGAGAACCAGCGCCAGGAGCATCTGAAGAAACAGAAGGGTGTGCGTCATTGCTTGCTCGGCGGTGACGTGCCCCAACTGGCCGGTCAGTGAGAGCTCCTTTTGTAGGCACTGTTCTGCTGAGGCTGTCCCCGGTTGCCAGGTGAAGTACGGTGATGCGTCCAGATTTGGCGAGGTACACGGTGCAGGCGCGGGTGTCGGTCCGTGCTTCGGGAAACAAATCCCCCACTCGTTGTCGCTGCCATCGGACCAGTCTGCTACGAACGTCGGCGGGAGAACCAGCGCCAGGAGCATCTGAAGAAACAGAAGGGTGTGCGTCATTGCTTGCTCGGCGGTGACGTGCCCCAACTGGCCGGTCAGTGAGAGCTCCTTTTGTAGGCACTGTTCTGCTGAGGCTGTCCCCGGTTGCCAGGTGAAGTACGGTGATGCGTCCAGATTTGGCGAGGTACACGGTGCAGGCGCGGGTGTCGGTCCGTGCTTCGGGAAACAAATCCCCCACTCGTTGTCGCTGCCATCGGACCAGTCTGCTACGAACGTCGGCGGGAGAACCAGCGCCAGGAGCATCTGAAGAAACAGAAGGGTGTGCGTCATTGCTTGCTCGGCGGTGACGTGCCCCAACTGGCCGGTCAGTGAGAGCTCCTTTTGTAGGCACTGTTCTGCTGAGGCTGTCCCCGGTTGCCAGGTGAAGTACGGTGATGCGTCCAGATTTGGCGAGGTACACGGTGCAGGCGCGGGTGTCGGTCCGTGCTTCGGGAAACAAATCCCCCACTCGTTGTCGCTGCCATCAGACCAGTCTGCTACGAACGTCGGCGGGAGAACCAGCGCCAGGAGCATCTGAAGAAACAGAAGGGTGTGCGTCATTGCTTGCTCGGCGGTGACGTGCCCCAACTGGCCGGTCAGTGAGAGCTCCTTTTGTAGGCACTGTTCTGCTGAGGCTGTCCCCGGTTGCCAGGTGAAGTACGGTGATGCGTCCAGATTTGGCGAGGTACACGGTGCAGGCGCGGGTGTCGGTCCGTGCTTCGGGAAACAAATCCCCCACTCGTTGTCGCTGCCATCGGACCAGTCTGCTACGAACGTCGGCGGGAGAACCAGCGCCAGGAGCATCTGAAGAAACAGAAGGGTGTGCGTCATTGCTTGCTCGGCGGTGACGTGCCCCAACTGGCCGGTCAGTGAGAGCTCCTTTTGTAGGCACTGTTCTGCTGAGGCTGTCCCCGGTTGCCAGGTGAAGTACGGTGATGTGTCCAGATTTGGCGAGGTACACGGTGCAGGCGCGGGTGTCGGTCCGTGCTTCGGGAAACAAATCCCCCACTCGTTGTCGCTGCCATCGGACCAGTCTGCTACGAACGTCGGCGGGAGAACCAGCGCCAGGAGCATCTGAAGAAACAGAAGGGTGTGCGTCATTGCTTGCTCGGCGGTGACGTGCCCCAACTGGCCGGTCAGTGAGAGCTCCTTTTGTAGGCACTGTTCTGCTGAGGCTGTCCCCGGTTGCCAGGTGAAGTACGGTGATGCGTCCAGATTTGGCGAGGTACACGGTGCAGGCGCGGGTGTCGGTCCGTGCTTCGGGAAACAAATCCCCCACTCGTTGTCGCTGCCATCGGACCAGTCTGCTACGAACGTCGGCGGGAGAACCAGCGCCAGGAGCATCTGAAGAAACAGAAGGGTGTGCGTCATTGCTTGCTCGGCGGTGACGTGCCCCAACTGGCCGGTCAGTGAGAGCTCCTTTTGTAGGCACTGTTCTGCTGAGGCTGTCCCCGGTTGCCAGGTGAAGTACGGTGATGCGTCCAGATTTGGCGAGGTACACGGTGCAGGCGCGGGTGTCGGTCCGTGCTTCGGGAAACAAATCCCCCACTCGTTGTCGCTGCCATCGGACCAGTCTGCTACGAACGTCGGCGGGAGAACCAGCGCCAGGAGCATCTGAAGAAACAGAAGGGTGTGCGTCATTGCTTGCTCGGCGGTGACGTGCCCCAACTGGCCGGTCAGTGAGAGCTCCTTTTGTAGGCACTGTTCTGCTGAGGCTGTCCCCGGTTGCCAGGTGAAGTACGGTGATGCGTCCAGATTCGGCGAGGTACACGGTGCAGGCGCGGGTGTCGGTCCGTGCTTCGGGAAACAAATCCCCCACTCGTTGTCGCTGCCATCGGACCAGTCTGCTACGAACGTCGGCGGGAGAACCAGCGCCAGGAGCATCTGAAGAAACAGAAGGGTGTGCGTCATTGCTTGCTCGGCGGTGACGTGCCCCAACTGGCCGGTCAGTGAGAGCTCCTTTTGTAGGCACTGTTCTGCTGAGGCTGTCCCCGGTTGCCAGGTGAAGTACGGTGATGCGTCCAGATTTGGCGAGGTACACGGTGCAGGCGCGGGTGTCGGTCCGTGCTTCGGGAAACAAATCCCCCACTCGTTGTCGCTGCCATCGGACCAGTCTGCTACGAACGTCGGCGGGAGAACCAGCGCCAGGAGCATCTGAAGAAACAGAAGGGTGTGCGTCATTGCTTGCTCGGCGGTGACGTGCCCCAACTGGCCGGTCAGTGAGAGCTCCTTTTGTAGGCACTGTTCTGCTGAGGCTGTCCCCGGTTGCCAGGTGAAGTACGGTGATGCGTCCAGATTTGGCGAGGTACACGGTGCAGGCGCGGGTGTCGGTCCGTGCTTCGGGAAACAAATCCCCCACTCGTTGTCGCTGCCATCGGACCAGTCTGCTACGAACGTCGGCGGGAGAACCAGCGCCAGGAGCATCTGAAGAAACAGAAGGGTGTGCGTCATTGCTTGCTCGGCGGTGACGTGCCCCAACTGGCCGGTCAGTGAGAGCTCCTTTTGTAGGCACTGTTCTGCTGAGGCTGTCCCCGGTTGCCAGGTGAAGTACGGTGATGCGTCCAGATTTGGCGAGGTACACGGTGCAGGCGCGGGTGTCGGTCCGTGCTTCGGGAAACAAATCCCCCACTCGTTGTCGCTGCCATCGGACCAGTCTGCTACGAACGTCGGCGGGAGAACCAGCGCCAGGAGCATCTGAAGAAACAGAAGGGTGTGCGTCATTGCTTGCTCGGCGGTGACGTGCCCCAACTGGCCGGTCAGTGAGAGCTCCTTTTGTAGGCACTGTTCTGCTGAGGCTGTCCCCGGTTGCCAGGTGAAGTACGGTGATGCGTCCAGATTCGGCGAGGTACACGGTGCAGGCGCGGGTGTCGGTCCGTGCTTCGGGAAACAAATCCCCCACTCGTTGTCGCTGCCATCGGACCAGTCTGCTACGAACGTCGGCGGGAGAACCAGCGCCAGGAGCATCTGAAGAAACAGAAGGGTGTGCGTCATTGCTTGCTCGGCGGTGCCTCAGCCACTAACATCCGCCGACGTCGTGAAGGCGCTCATTGTCGTGACAGCGTCCAGCCGCCGCGGCGATTTCTCCTACCCCACGTTGAAAACGCGAAATGGGAAGACTCAGAACCGAATACCGATTCTCACGGTGCTCAAGCTCCGACTGACCCCACGCTCCTGCCCGTCACCAGGTTATCAATGATCTTTATTAAGGCGAAAGCCTTATACGTCTCATCGTTCAGTCGACCTTCAAACTTCATGAGCGAAAACACGTCGGCGACACGAAAGTACCAAAACGTTTACGTGACCACTCAGGCAAATTTAAGGCAATGAAATTAAGCAGGATGACAAAGCGAATTTAGAGGAATCAAAGTGATTTAAGAGGAATTAAAGTGGGTGAAGAGTAATTAAAGAGAAGTAAGAGTAATCAATGAGAATTAAGAAAGACTATAAAGCGAATAAGGTAAAAAATAGAATGTGGAAAAGGAGAACAAGAAGCAAAATAAATCATGCGTCTGTCTTTAATGCACCCGTGATTGGGATTTCACCTTCAAGTCTTCTTAGGGATAACATTAGAGACCCTGTGTTTTCTTCTTTCCGTTCCAAATAATTATTTATGTTTATTGCAACCCCCTTCATATACCATTAATTCCATTGTTTGCTCATACGGCAGGTGCATCAGAAACAGTAACGTTTGATAGGCTAATGCAGCATTATTACTCTATAGATTAACAAAGGCATTAGCCGACTTCGGATATATCCGGGTTTCGCACTTTAACAAATATTTTACTGTAGTTCATTTATTCTTTAAGTAAAATAAAAAAACTCCCATCCTCTAAAACATAAAAAATGTTATGTTTGCAATAAATATATTATCAAGAGCATATATGTGCTCAATTTTTTTAGTTTGATAGCAATATTTTGAGAGCTGTATAAAAAATAACAAATTCAAATTTTGACAAGCCCTCATCCACTTCTGTTCTCATAAATTGTTTAACGTCTATAAATCAATCAAGCTTTATATTTAAAAACATCTGTAGGAAATACAGAAAAACGATCTTACAAGAACCTTTAACAACCTCTGGATTCCCTATTACATTGGCAGCATCAACATATATTAAAGACATAAAAAATTAACTTCTGTAAGAAAGAAAAAAAACGCCGCAAAGAAGGAAATTTACAAATAGTTCATGAAGTTGATACGCTATTTTACTTAAAAAACTGCTAACGGAGATTTTTTCTGATCTATTGCGTGTATGTTACGTTGTTTCTAATACATACGTTTAATAGTAGTGGTATATTTTACTCTATGTACTGGAAAATAAGTCCTGGAAATACGACAGTATGATCAAAAGGTGTTATGTTTAATGGTATTTTCACAAAATGAAAAACGGCGGGCGGAGGGAGGGTTTGTGCTTCTCAATGGCGACGCTCTTATTATCCACTAACATCGTAAAGCATACGCTGTGTCTAAAGGTACGTTGAACGTATCCGGAACGAGACGTCTAAAGGTACGTCGCACGTATCCGGGACCCGGAGCCCTAAAGAAATGTCGGACGTACGCAGAACCGGGAGTCTCAAGATACGTCGGACGTAGCCGCGATGGGGAAGAGTCGTATCACTGTGGGACGTAACGTGACTTACTGAGACGCCTCCAAAAAGTGGCCTAAACATACGTCGGACGAAATCGATCCGGCAGAGCGACGGTCGGATCGGACGCTATTTTCGAATGACGACCGCATTCATTGCAGGGAAATCGCAACTACCACCCGATTCAAAGTACCCTCCCCTACTTCAAACATAAACG
>JAZHYW010065697.1:0-12642 GCA_037355805.1 Ixodes ricinus
TTTATGTTTTTAATGCGGAAATTCATGTTGATAACAAAAACCGAACCCATTTTTTTTGCATATTGTTGCGATAGGCCTTGGCCAAGGTCACGTCCTTCCTTCGCTTCCCCTTCTTGTCCACCCGGCGGGGTTTGGCCTTCCCATTGAGGGTAGGCGACCGGCCGTCTGAGCCGTTGTTGACCGAACACGTCGCCCGGCGCCGTGTTGACGCCGCCACACCTGGGAGCGGAGCTGAGCTGAACTATCCAGGAACCAGCTGCACTGCCGGGGGAGGATTCCGGGGGACGACGCCGGCGGCGGGACTTCCGGGCGAGTACGTTCAGTTCAGGTTTTCGTCCGGCGCCACTTGCGGATTATCCCGCTAAACCTTTCCTGAGCCACGACGCCGCATAATGAGGGGATCATCTCCATCACGGTCAGCGTCTCACGAGCTGACAGCGGACTCTTCGTCACCGACTCCTGGCGCGGCTTATCGAGGTCAAGAGTGCCCCGGCGCCGGATTTGGAAGCCCGTCCGACGCTGCAGTGTGTGCGTGTATGTGCGTGCGTGCTCGAGAGCATGAGTGGGGGCGGGGCCTGAACATGACGTTCGTTGGCAGTTCGGCCACCATTGGCTGCCAACCGCGGGAACATCGACAGCGACTCTATAAAAAGAGCAAACGAGAGGTGGCAAGGTGTGCTCTCGGACGATGGAGACTTCTGTACATATGTAATTAAACAGAGTTTATCGTGAGACACCCTCCCGTCTCCTGATGTCCCTGCCTGGAGTCGGCCTGCGGTTCCCGTCCTCGCCCGGCCCCGCCCGGGAGCCGCCCGGGGAACTCACTCGGTCCCGTCGTCATTTAGGGCCT
The DNA here is from genome assembly GCA_037355805.1 of Ixodes ricinus. NCBI lineage: Eukaryota > Metazoa > Arthropoda > Arachnida > Ixodida > Ixodidae > Ixodes > Ixodes ricinus. Next base: position 851 of record JAZHYW010065697.1, read on the forward strand.
CAAACCTCAAGGCCAGTGCATATACCCCTAACGGAGTGTATTCTGGATAAAAGAAAGGTGTAACACCAATTGCAGCAAAAAAAGAGAAAAAAAAGAAGATATGTTTTTTTTTTATATACAACGTGCTGAAATTGAACGAAAAGTGAAAACCTTCTCTGTTTCATAATTAATTTCTCAGTCACTCGCACGTGATTAAGACACGAACTTTACATAATGTTGGAAGGGAATGAAAGTGTTACTCACACGTGGTATTATTTTTAAAACAAACTCAAACGTAGCCGTACCGAAAAGAAATCCTGCAGTTTAGGTCATACAGTTGTCCCGCGGAGGAATGTTTGGGAAATTCTTACAAGGATGGATCGACGAAGGAATAAATAGTAAGTTGGAATATCGTTTTACCGACTGCTATATATATCGCAATAAAAACATAGAAAAGCTTTCTTTTGAATACTTTTGAATTGAGAGGGGTTCAAAAAACGCCACACACGAAAATCATCAGAAACCCAACCATCGGCTTCTTTTCCCTCTTTTTTGTGCATATTTAGGGGCCTAAAACTCAAAACGAAAGGCAAACATCTGTAATCGAAATTTGTCTCTAGCAAAAAAAATGTAGTGCCAAACGCGCCGCGAAAAAAAAAGTTCAAGATGTTTTTTCTTATTTTTATACAGCGTGCTGAAATTGAGGCGAAAGTGTGGAAACACTTTCTGTTTCTGCATTTTATTTACTGTGCTCGTACATGAGAAAAAAAAAGCTCTTGCTTAGTTTGGGAAGGCAATGAAAAGGTTCTATCACATAGTATTATTATTTTAAAAACGATATGCCTACGCTTGCGTCGACTCAAAATAAAATCCGCAATTTAGTTCACAATTGTTCGCGGAGGCATGTTTGGGGATTTTTACAAAGTTTGGAATGACGAATATTAATTATCGGTTATAATGCAGTTTTTACCTGCTTGCATATATATCACACCAAAAAATATAGACGCTCTCTTTGGCGTGCTTGGAGACTGAGAATTGATTCAAATACACCAACACACGACAACCGTCAAAACCAATGTTAGTTCTTTCCCGCTTCTTTCGAGATATTTTTTTTTTTTTTTTTTTTTTCAGGAATCGGATCCCGTCAGGATACTAATAAATGCAGGAATGTGGTTCTTCCCAGAAACATGCTCCCCTGCAAATATAAGAATTTGGAGCAAATGAAAAACACGACTGCCACTCGTTGCCTGAATCCAAATGAAACCGTTATATATATATGTATATATATATATATATATATATATATATATATATATATATATATATATATATATATATATATATATATATATATAGGCATGTTGGCTCGGGGGCCGGAAGGCTGGATAGAACGGTATGCAGGGTGACGGTAGAAAACGAACCAGGAGGATTTTATTCGACGTTTCGACCTGAGACAGGTCTTCGTCAGGAATAGGGTTACAAGAAAAATGTGGTTCTATTTATACAGTGTTTAGAGGGGAGAGAGTTCGCATACAAATAAAGTGCGTAGGGAGAACAGATAAGGGTACACCACCCAAGATCTCACACAAAAGGAAGGATGCACTCTAAGTAAAAAAAAAAAAGAAAAAAAGGGCGAGGACGAGAGTAGGTGATTAACCAAATAACACACTCCGCAAAAAAAAAAAAAAAGACTGGGCACAGAGGACACAAATAATGGGACGAAATCTAAGGCGGGGAAAGCCGCACACGGAGGTCGCCGAATACATAGATGACACATCAAAAGTGGTAGGAAATACAGGATGTACGGGAATTAACTAAACAACACAACAAAGGAACGAAAACGCACTGTCCAGTTCTAGCTCCAAACTCAGTACCACAAATTTCTAGGTCCAAATGGTTTATTATTTATGGTCGTTATCATACTATTTATTCGATAGCGCCTCAATCGATGCAAGTGTTCCTGGGCTTCTATTTATTCCTTCCTTTATTGTGTTAAATCGGTATATAAGATATGACTCGCGTTGTTCGCGTTCCCGATTTGATTTGAATCCAGACTCTAAAAGTGTAACAGATAATTTATCGAATGTGTGGTTCTTGAGGGTGAGATGTTTTGAAATTGGCAGGCCCGGCAGGTATTTTGCGTGTGATCTGTGATTGTTAAAACGTAGCCTAAACGCTGTCTCGGTCTGTCCTATATATTGTTTTTTGCACACCTCACACTGTATCAGATAGATTACATTTGAAGAGTCACATGTAAGCTGCCCTCGGATTTTTATTGAGAACTGGGAATGCGTGCTATTGGCCGTGCTGGTTTCTCGCATATGTTTACAGACCAAGCATCCTGCTTTCATGCACGGCAGAACACACGCGGGTCGCAATATTGGCACTAAAGGATCTTCTAAAACAAGGGAAAATAACTATTAATGAATACAATACAATAAAGCCAACTCATCCTTCATGTGGTCGCTTCTACATGCTCCCAAAAATCCATAAAGCCGGCAACCCAGGTCGACCAATCGTGTCAGGATCAGGTACGATAACTGAACCGATATCGGGATACTTAGACAGTTTAATCAGGCACATACCCTTAACTTTTTGACTCCTATATCAAGGATACCACCCACTTCTTAAGAGAAATCTCTGATTTGCGTGTACCGGAGGGGTCGTATCTCGTCACCCTAGATGTATCATCTCTCTACACCAATATCCCACATGACGACGGAATAGCCTCTCTAATTGAAATGTACGAACAACACAGACAGGTAGACACCCCTGATAGTAACGTCATTGCCACCCTCACGCACCTAGTCTTAGAACTGAACTCATTCGAATTTAACAAAGAATATTATAGGCAGGTTAACGGCACTGCGATGGGTACTAAGATGGCACCTAGTTATGCCAACATATTTATGGGCAAACTGGAGACTAAATTCCTCTCTGACTGTTCTTTACAACCACTGATCTACAAGAGGTTTATAGATGACATTTTTCTTATTTGGCCGCACACAGAAGAGAAGCTGCTAGAATTTATAAATCAGTACAATGCTGTACATTCAACCATTCGCTTCACTCACGCTTATTCTCAGACCAGTATCAACTTCTTGGATACCACTATAATATTAGAAAAAGGCAAGCTTACAACTAATCTTTATCGTAAGCCAACAGATCGGCAAAAATACCTTCACTACGAAAGCGACCATCCCCGTCATTGTAAGAATGGTATACCCTACAGCCAGGCCCACCGCTTTAAACGTGTATGCTCACGGCAAGAGGACTTCCAATCGAGCTCTCATCATCTAAAGAACGCACTGGAAAAACAAAAATATCCTCTGCGGGTCATTAACGACGCAATCCAAAAAGCCGCCCTACTAAACCGCGCTGACCTCCTGGAGGACCGCCCACCTCAGTGCAACGCGCAGCGCACGAATTTATGTCTAACCTATAGTATGAATTTCCCCAACGTAAATAATATTTTAAGGCGACATTACAACATTTTAGAACAAAGCGAACGCCTCAAACGTGCCTTCCCATCAGCTCCCGGGGTGATTTACAGACGTTCACGCAACCTTAGAGACAGCCTAGTTAACTCCCGACTGAATTCGTCCCAACCAAATAACGGATGCCGACCGTGCATGAAAGCAGGATGCTTGGTCTGTAAACATATGCGAGAAACCAGCACGGCCAATAGCACGCATTCCCAGTTCTCAATAAAAATCCGAGGGCAGCTTACATGTGACTCTTCAAATGTAATCTATCTGATACAGTGTGAGGTGTGCAAAAAACAATATATAGGACAGACCGAGACAGCGTTTAGGCTACGTTTTAACAATCACAGATCACACGCAAAATACCTGCCGGGCCTGCCAATTTCAAAACATCTCACCCTCAAGAACCACACATTCGATAAATTATCTGTTACACTTTTAGAGTCTGGATTCAAATCAAATCGGGAACGCGAACAACGCGAGTCATATCTTATATACCGATTTAACACAATAAAGGAAGGAATAAATAGAAGCCCAGGAACACTTGCATCGATTGAGGCGCTATCGAATAAATAGTATGATAACGACCATAAATAATAAACCATTTGGACCTAGAAATTTGTGGTACTGAGTTTGGAGCTAGAACTGGACAGTGCGTTTTCGTTCCTTTGTTGTGTTGTTTAGTTAATTCCCGTACATCCTGTATTTCCTACCACTTTTGATGTGTCATCTATGTATTCGGCGACCTCCGTGTGCGGCTTCCCCGCCTTAGATTTCGTCCCATTATTTGTGTCCTCTGTGCCCAGTCTTTTTTTTTTTTTTTGCGGAGTGTGTTATTTGGTTAATCACCTACTCTCGTCCTCGCCCTTCTTTTTTTTTTTTTTTTTACTTAGAGTGCATCCTTCCTTTTGTGTGAGATCTTGGGTGGTGTACCCTTATCTGTTCTCCCTACGCACTTTATTTGTATGCGAACTCTCTCCCCTCTAAACACTGTATAAATAGAACCACATTTTTCTTGTAACCCTATTCCTGACGAAGACCTGTCTCAGGTCGGCACGTCGAATAAAACTCCTCCTGGTTCGTTTTCTACCGTGACCCTGCATATCTATATATATATATATATATATATATATATATATATATATATATATATATATATATATATATATATATATATATATATATACATATATATTCGCGTCTGTGAGGAGTTTAATAAATTTTTTTGATTTGTATGCATACACTTCAATTAACATTCATAAAAAACGAAGAGGTTTTGCTTGATTATTAGAAGTGAGACGTCGGGGGCACTAAAAATCCAGTTTTATGCCCATTTAACGGTGAAAACAACTATATTAGCCACATTTAAACACAATTAGTTATCAGTGACAAGGTCTTGCAGAACACGTTTTGTCTCTCTAAGCGATAGTAGGTGCTGAATGAGGCCGTAATAGACTATATGCCCAGCTCCGTATGTATAAAATGTTATGGCTTTAGACAGCCCTTTTATTGCTTACATAGAAGCAATATGGTATCAAAGCACTCGCTTGTCCATAAGACATTATTGGGCCTTAATTAGCCAATTACAGACTTTTGTGTCTTTTTAAGTGCCTAAAACTGGAATTTCCAGCTTCTAAATGTCCAGCCTATTGAGCAAGGCGCGAGGGTTCCCTCTAAAAAAAAACAAGTATGAGGGTCGCGGTTTCTCCTTTTCGGTTCGCTGGAGAGTCACACGGAGTTCGTTTGGAAGCGAACAGAAAACGCGAAAGAAAGAAAAGAACAAAACAAGAAGCAAAAACAATAATTTGTGTGCACACCCACACTCGCGCGCGCACGCAGACACACACAAACACGTGCGTAAGCACCCACGCACAAACACGGACACGCACCCGCGCGCGCGTTCGAACGCACACACCGTTGTACCCTGGTACACACAGCGGTAAGCAAAAGCGAAAAAGGAATTGTTGAAGGCTAACCAGTAAACGAAGCTCAAGCTCAGTGACGCCCATTTTTCTTTTGTTGTTTCGCACTTTCGGAGTAAAGGCAACAACTTTCGCAGTAGGCGTTTAAATTTGAAATTCACAATGTTCCGCCAACTGAGAAGGAAAACGTGATGACGAAAGTAAACGAGGTAGCACAGAAACTCGATTTACCAGCGCTCGAGGCGAGTGACATAGTAGCTCTTCACAGACTGCCATCGAAGCCCGACAAAGTTTTCGGAATTGTCAGTACGTTTTGCACAACAAGAAAAACGCGACGAGTGGCTTCGGAGCAAAAAGAAACCTTGCACACGGTCAGCGAAGTAGTTATATTTTAGAAAACTTAACCAAACAAAACAAGGCACTTCTCTGGATCACAAAAGAATGGGCAAAGCAAAGAGTCTCTCAGTTCGTATGGCACCAAAATGGGAAAAATTCTTGTCAGGCGTAGGGGTGGGGAGCGCGCAGCTGTTGTCAGACTGAGGATGACCTGCGAAAGTTGCAGTAATCTCTTCCTTTCTTTCAAAGTTCAATTGGTTGTTTATCGTTTTAATGCTTGGTTATGATTGTTTACTTCCATGCTGACCTTGAGCATATCTTGGTACTGAACGCCATGCTTTCACGAAATATTTTCATGTGAATGCCCAATCTGCTAGAAATAAAAACATGAATTTTAGAAGTGCTTTTTTTAATCAGGTTCCTTTTTTGTTCGACGCAGTAATGTTATCAGAAACGTGGTATCATAACGATAGTGATGTTTAAAACTTCCTGGATACGTTAGCTTTTCCTTAAATCGTACTACTCGCCGAGGTGGCAGGGTATGTCTACTAATTAAAGACACAATTAACTGGGAACTATTGTCAGATTATTCATGTATTACACGGGACTTTGAAGTATTAACAGTGTGAGCGAAATGTGTAATAATAAGTGTTTTATCGGCCTCCAGATGGCAATAGTGAGAACTTTTTTGAATATTTCAACACATACCTTCGTTTGGTCAATGATAATAGTTATACCGTAATTTGTGTGGTGGGGATTTTAATAGATGGTCATTGACGAGTGGGCTAGTTGGTCATTCATATTATCGGAAAACAAACAGCGCAGGGACAAGGACAGAGTAGAAGGCGGTAGCGCTGTGTGTTGTCTACCGCCTTCTACTCTGTCCTTGTCCCTGCGCTGTTTGTTTTCCGATAATATGATTGACCAGCTTAGCCCACTCGACTGCTGCTGCAAGTGTTGTCTACCGCCTTCTACTCTGTCCTTGTCCCTGCGCTGTTTGTTTTCCGATAATATGAATGACCAGCTAGCCCACTCGACAGCGCTGTGTGTTGTCTACTGCCTTCTACTCTGTCCTTTGTCCCTGCGCTGTTTGTTTTCCGATAATATGAATGACCAACTAGCCCACTCGACAGCGCTGGCAAAAGCGTTCGTCGCCTTCATCGCCGTTCCGGTTCCAGGCCATATTTTGACAATGAATAACCATCCAGTTTACCGAGAAGTGCCAAGCACTGCGTCACCCCTGAGCCCAACTTTAATCCCGGCGTTTTCGTCGAGTCGATAATGCATAGCTGACCGACCAGCCCACTCAGACAAGGCCGCAATAAGCGCCGCCTGTCTACCGTCCCATCCCGCAGCTGTCCTTGTCCCTGCGCGGAGAATTACCGGTTCAGTTCACTTCCTGATAAGCGCTGCAATGTTGCCGGCTTGCCTTCACTCGAAACCTTAAGCCTTGCTGTTGAGTTCGATATTGTCGAATGACCAACGAACTGGAACTCTTCATACGCCGTTACCACCGCTTCTACCGGCGCCCCATGCTGGCTGTTAACAGCTTCTTCCGATACAGAATGCGACATCAGTTCAGTCGCCTGAGTAAGCTAGCGTCTTCGTCGTCGGATTGTTCCTGTTCCAGCTGTTTGCCGATAATAATGGTCAATCATCACCCTGCTGCTGTGTGCTGTTACCGTTTCTGTTTCAGAACCTTTGTCTCATGCTGTTTTGTTTTCCGATAATATAGTAATGATCCAACGTTCTGCGCCTTCGACAGCGCTGTGTGTGTGTCGTACCGCCTTCTGCTCTGTCCTTGTCCCTGCGCTGTTTGTTTTCCTGATAATATGAATGACCAGTCTGCTAGCCCGCCCTGACAAGCGCTGTGTGTTGTCTACCGCCTTCTACTCTGTCCTTGTCCCTGCGCTGTTTTGTTTTCCGATAATATGAATGACCAACTAGCCCACTCGACAGCGCTGTGTGTTGTCTGCCGCCTTCTACTCTGTCCTTGTCCCTGCGCTGTTTGTTTTCCGATAATATGAATGACCAACTAGCCCACTCGACAGCGCTGTGTGTTTTGTCTACCGCCTTCTGCTCTGTCCTTTTGTCCCTGCGCTGTTTGTTTTCCGATAATATGAACGACCAGCTAGCCCACTCGACAGCGCCGTGTGGTGTCTGCCGCCTTCTACTCTGTCCTTGTCCCTGCGCTGTTTGTTTTCCGATAACATGAATGACCAACTAGCCCACTCGACAGCGCCGTGTGTTGTCTACCGCCTTCTACTCTGTCCTTGTCCCTGCGCTGTTTGTTTTCCGATAATATGGTGTGTGGCCACTCGACAGCGCTGTGTGTTGTCTACCGCCTTCTACTCTGTCCTTGTCCCTGCACTGTTTGTTTTCCGATAATGAATGACCAACTAGCCCACTCGACAGCGCTGTGTGTTGTCTACCGCCTTCTACTACTGTCCTTGTCCCTGCGCTGTTTGTGCCGATAATATGAATGACCAGCTAGCCCACTCGACAGCGCTGTGTGTTGTCTCACCGCCTTCTACTCTGTCCTTGTCCCTGCGCTGTTTGTTTTCCGATAATATGAATGACCAGCTAGCCACAGCGACTCGGACAGCTGTGTGTTGTCTAACGCGCGCCTTCTACTCTGTCTGCTTGTCCCTGCGCTGTTTGTTTTCCGATAATATGAATGACCAGGCTCGGCCCGCTCGACAGCGCTGTGTGTTGTCTACCGCCTTCTTACTCTGTCCTTGTCCCTGCGCTGTTTGGTTTCCGATAATATGAATGACCGACTAGCCCACTCGACAGCGCTGTGTGTTGTCTACCGCCTTCTACCTGTCCTTGTCCCTGCGCTGTTTCGTCTTCCGATAATATGAATGACCAACTGGCCCTCCCCGGCAGCGCTGTGTGTTTGTCTACCGCCTTCTACTCCTGTCCTTGTCCCTGCGCTGTTTGTTTTCCGATAATATGAATGACCAACTAGCCCACTCGACAGCGCTGTGTGTTGTCTGCGCGCCTTCTACTGCTGTCCTTGTTGGCTTCCTGCGCTGCTGCGTTTCCTGATAATATGAATGACCAACCAGCCCACTCGACAGCGCTGTGTGTTGTCTACCGCCTTCTACTCTGTCCTTGTCCCTCGCGCTGCCGGTTTTCCGATAATATGAATGACCAACTAGCCCACTCGACAGCGCTGTGTGTTGTCTACCGCCTTCTACTCTGTCCTTGTCCCTGCGCTCGCTGTTTGTTTTCCGATAATATGAATGACCAACTATACCCACTCGACAGCGCTGTGTGCTGTCTACCGCCTTCTACTCTCGTCGCCTTGTCCCTGCGCTGTTTGTATTCCGATAATATGAATGACCAACTAGCCCACTCGACAGCGCTGTGTGTTGCTCACCGCCTTCTACTCTGTCCTTGTCCCTGCGCTGTTTGTTTTCCGATAATATGAATGACCAACTAGCCCACTCGACAGCGCTGTGTGTTGTCTACCGCCTTCTACTCTGTCCTTGTCCCCTGCGCTGTTTGTTTTCCGATAATATGAATGACCAACTAGCCCACTCGACAGCGCTGTGTGCTGTCTACCGCCTTCTACCCTGTCCTTGTCCCTGCGCTGTTTGCTTTCCGATAATATGAATGACCAACTAGCCCACTCGACAGCGCTGTGTGTTGTCTACCGCCTTCTACTCTCGTCGCTTGTCCCTGCGCTGTTTGTTTTCCGATAATATGAATGACCAACTAGCCCACTCGACAGCGCTGTGTGTTGTCTACCGCCTTCTACTCTGTCCTTGTCCCTCGCGCTGTTTGTTTTCCGACAATATGAACGAGCAACTAGCCCACTCTCGACAGCGCTGTGTGTTGTCTACCGCCTTCTCACTCTGTCCTTGTCCCTGCGCTGTTTGTTTTCCGATAATATGAACGACCAACTAGCCCACTCGACAGCGCTGTGTGTTTTGTCTACCGCCTTCTACTCTGTCCTTGTCCCTGCGCTGTTTGTTTTCCGATAATATGAATGACCAACTAGCCCACTCGACAGCGCTGCGTGTTGTCTACCGCTCTCTCTACTCTGTCCTTGTCCCTGCGCTGTTTGTTTTCCATGATGGCCAATATGATTGACCAACTAGCCCACTCGGACAGCGCTGTGTGTTGTCTACCGCCTTCTACTCTGTCCTTGTCCCTGCGCTGTTTGTTTTCCGATAATGTGAATGACCAACTAGCCCACTCGACAGCGCTGTGTGTTGTCTACCGCCTTCTACTCTGTCCTTGTCCCTGCGCCGTTTTGTTTTCCGACAATATGAACCGGCCAACTAGCCCACTCGACAGCGCTGTGTGTTGTCTACCGCCTTCTACTCTGTCCTTGTCCCTGCGCTGCTTGTTTTCCGATAATATGAATGACCAACTAGCCCACTCGACAGCGCTGTGTATTTGTCTTAACTGCCTTCTACTCTGTCCTTGTCCCTGCGCTGTTTGTTTTTTTCCGATAATATGAATGACCAACTAGCCCACTCGACAGCGCTGTGTGTTGTCTACCGCCTTCTACTCTGTCCTTGTCCCTGCGCTGTTTGTTTTCCGATAATATGAATGACCAACTAGCCCACTCGACAGCGCTGTGTGTGTTGTCTACCGCCTTCTACTCTGTCCTTGTCCCTGCGCTGTTTGTTTTCGGAAATAACATGAATGACCAGCTAGCCCACTCGACAGCGCTGTGTGTTGTCTACCGCCTTCTACTCTGTCCTGTCCCTGCGCTGTTTGTTTTCCGATAATATGAATGACCAACCAGCCCACTCGACAGCGCTGTGTGTTGTCTACCGCCTTCTTTCTCTGTCCTTGTCCCTGCGCTGTTTGTTTTCCGATAATATGAATGACCAACTAGCCCACTCGACAGCGCTGTGTGTTTGTCTACCGCCTTCTACTCTGTCCTTGTCCCTGCGCTGTTTGTTTTCCGATAATATGAATGACCAACTAGCCCACTCGACAGCGCCGTGTGTTGCCTACCGCCTTCTACTGTGTCCTTGTCCTCGCGCTGTTTGTTTTCCGATAATATGAATGACCAACTAGCCCACTCGACAGCGCTGTGTGTTGGTCTCACCGCCTTCTACTCTGTCCTCGTCCCTAGCGCTGTTTGTGTTTTCCGATAATATGAATGACCAACTAGCCCACTCGACAGCGCTGTGTGTTGTCTACCGCCTTCTACTCTGTCCTTGTCCCTGCGCTGTTTGTTTTCCGATAATATGAATGACCAACCTAGCCCACATCGACAGCGCTAGTGTGCTGTCTACCGCCTTCTACTCTGTCCTTGTCCCTGCGCTGTTTGTTTTCCGATAATGTGAATGACCATCCAGCCATCACCCGGCCGCGCCTGTGTCGACACATACCGCCTTCTACTCTGTTCCTCTTGCTCCCTGCGCTGTTTGTTTTCCGGTGATAATATGAATGACCAACTAGCCCACTCGACAGCGCTGTGTGTTGTCTACCGCCTTCTACTCTGTCCTTGTCCCTGCGCTGTTTGTTTTCTCCGATAATATGAATGACCAACTAGCCCACTCGACAGCGCTGTGTGTTGTCTGCCGCCTTCTACTCTGTCCTTGTCCCTGCGCTGTTTGTTTTCCGATAATATGAATGACCAACTAGCCCACTCGACAGCGCTGTGTGTTGTCTACCGCCTTCTACTCTGTCCTTGTCCCCCGCGCTGTTTGTTTTCCGATAATATGAATGACCAACTAGCCCACTCGACAGCGCTGTGTGTTGTCTACCGCCTTCTACTCTGTCCTTGTCCCTGCGCTGTTTTTGTTTTCCGATAATATGAATGACCAACTAGCCCACTCGACAGCGCTGTGTGTTGTCTACCGCCTTCTTCACTCTGTCCTTGTCCCTGCGCTGTTTGTTTTCCGATAATATGAATGACCAACTAGCCCACTCGACAGCGCTGTGTGTCGTCTACCGCCTTCTACTCTGTCCTTGTCCCTGCGCTGTTTGTTTTCCGATAATATGAATGACCAACTAGCCCGCTCAGCCAGCGCCGTGTGTTGTCTACCGCCTTCTACTCTGTCCCTTGTCCCTGCGCTGTTTGTTTTCCGATAATATG
>JAZHYW010065698.1:0-35111 GCA_037355805.1 Ixodes ricinus
CGTCTTGTAGTCCCTGCTTCCCTGGTGGCCTGTAGCGTCGGCAGCCAGCTTGTTCAATCACGGGCCTGCGATGGTTGTGGCGCGGATCGGACGGTCTCCTGGCGCGTGCACCCCGTCGATGACGCAGCGTTGGCCTTCAGGCGGCTTGAAGGAAAACGTCTCGAAACGGTTGTAGCGGAGCGTGAGGTCTTGTGCCAGTTGCGCTGCCGCTGCTGCCAAGGTTAAACAGTGATGCTCGCGGCCGTTCGGGTGCCCCAGTAGCCTCTCGTTCCCTGCGTGGCCTCGTAGCTGGCAGCAGCCGCTTGTCCAGAATCACGGGGCCTGCGATGGTTGTGGCGTGGATCGGACGGTCTCCGGCGCGTACACTTCGTCGATGACGCAGCGTCTTCAGCGGCTTGACGGAAATGTCTGAAACGATTGTAGCAGAGCATGCAGGTCTTGATGCCACTGCGCTGCCGCTGCTGCCAAAACAGTGATGCTCGCGGCCGTTCGCGTCTTGTAGTCCCTGTTCCCCTGGTGGCCTGTAGCGGTCGGCAGCCGCTTGTCCAATCACGGGCCTGCGATGGTTGTGGCGTGGATCGGACGGTCTCTGGCGCGTGCACTTCGTCGATGACGCAGCGTCTTCAGCGGCTTGAAGGAAATGTCTGAAAACGATTGTAGCCAGAGGCGTGAGTCTTGTGCCACTTGCGCTGCCGCTGCTGCCAAAACAGTGATGCTCGCGGCCGTTCGCGTCTTGTAGTCCCTGTTGCCTGGTGGCCTGTAGCGTCGGCAGCCGCTTGTCCAATCACGGGCCTGCGATGGTTGTGGCGTGGATCGGACGGTCTCTGGCGCGTGCACTTCGTCGATGACGCAGCGTCTTCAGCGGCTTGAAGGAAATGTCTGAAACGATTGTAGCAGGCGTGAGTCTTGTGCCACTTGCGCTGCCGCTGCCAAAACAGTGATGCTCGCGGCCGTTCGCGTCTTGTAGTCCCTGTTCCCTGGTGGCCTGTAGCGTCGGCAGCCGCTTGTCCAATCACGGGCCTGCGATGGTTGTGGCGTGGATCGGACGGTCTCTGGCGCGTGCACTTCGTCGATGACGCAGCGTCTTCAGCGGCTTGAAGGAAATGTCTGAAACGATTGTAGCAGAGCGTGAGTCTTGTGCCACTTGCGCTGCCGCTGCTGCCAAAACCACCACATCCGTCGGGCTATGGCCGCGCATGCACACTCGAAGTCCATGCGACGCCCAGGTGTTATCAAAGGCAGGAAGCTCTGAGCTGGCGAAGTCGCGACAACTGTCAATGGCTGTACTAATTTTCAGTTTACGATGAATTAAAAAAAACAACATATATAATGTAAGAACGACGACATGCAGTGGAAAATTGCTGCCTATTGCGCTAGACCAGAAACCAGATACCATTAAGATATACAATCTATCTTAACGTATTGGGTTTCCTGCGCTGTACAATAATGTTCCCTATATCGCTGTAAAGTGTTTTGCATCTTCGGGATATTGGAAAAACCAATACGCCACCCAGACAAAATTTTAAAAAAATAAACTCGTTGCTCCTGTAGTGGACGATCAGTGAGACTGGGTGCACAAAGAGACCATATCATTCCGGTTGTTGGTTCGGGTTAGTTAGCACGCCCAACGAAAAACCCGTCGTTAAAAAATACATAAAACTTTCGAATGCTTACATTTTTAACGAAGATAGATGCAAGATAGAGCATTTATTACCACAATTATTTCAGTGTGACATCAAATCCCACTGACCGGTTGTGGCGAAAACTTAATTCAGTGTTGCACCGGGGTGAAACGCAAAAAAATATTGAGTTTATAATTCATAACAACGTGACACTTACTGGTAGCTCTCTTGCAAACGCTTTTAATGACTTCCTTGTAAATTTAGTAGGAACCTCAGATACAACCGAAGCTTGTGGTTATATACAACGAAGAATTGGGAAACTATCTATCTAAATCCTGTAACTGAAAACGAGGTAATAGCAGTATTTCGTAACGTAACCGTTAGTCATAGCTGCGACGCTGATGATATACAAATACGGCCAGTAATTTATGTCTTGGACACCATTAGTCGATGTCTTGCACACATTTTCAATCTTAGCCTAGAGACAGCCACATTCCCTACAAAAATGCAAATAGCAAAAGTGGTTGTCCTTTACAAAAAAGGTGACAGAAATAATATAAGTAACTATAGGCCTGTGTCTCTCCTTCCAGTCTTTTCGAAAGGTTTAGAGAAAATTATTTTTAGTCGTCTTACCGCATTCACAGAAAAACATAACATTCTTACGGACTCCCAGTTCGGGTTTAGAAAGAGACGTTCCACGGAACTAGGTTTGTTGGACCAAAAGAATTCATTTTACGTAATTTCGAAGACAAAAATGTAGTGTTAGGAATATTTATAGATTTTACTAAGGCATTCGACTTTATTGACCATGATTTGCTTCTTCAAAAACTTTATATTTACGGTATTAGAGGGCATGCGTCAGTACTTATTAAGTCATACCTAGAAAACAGGCGTCAATATGTGCATATCGGGGGTCACGCTTCTGATTTAAAACCTATAAAATCGGGAGTACCCCAAGGAAGTATACTTGGCCCGCTTCTTTTTAACATATACATAAACGACATCGTTAATATTGCACCCCAAGCTAAATTTATCATTTACGCTGATGATACGAGTATTTTTATATCGTCTCGGAATTCCAGCGATATTGTACAAGAAGCAAACGACATCTTAAGAAGGCTGGAGGCTTGGTCTACATCAAATAATCTAATAATAAATAAAGACAAAACTAAAGCTATGCTTTTTAGTCCCAAAAACAGGAAAATTACCCTTTCGAGCGACATCGTTCTGTACTCGTCCCCTATTGAAATGGTCAACACGTTCAAGACCTTGGGCGTGTTGTTTTCAAATAACATGTCTTGGACAGCGCACTTAGATTACGTTATTTCAAAACTTGCTTGTATAATAGGTATGATACATCGACACCGTCTCATTCTTCCCTCAAGTGTTAAACTACTTCTGTATAATACATTATTTGTTTCTCATTTGAACTATTGTCATTTGGTATGGGGTACCACTACAAAAACAAATTTACATAGAATATTCTTACTACAAAAGAGAGCGTTAAGACTCGTGTGTGACGTGCCTTATCTTTTTCACACGGACCAAATTTTTGAAAAACTCGGGGTACTTAAAATACAGCAACAATATGAATACAGGCTTATCATGAAGTATAAACAAGAATATCCTGTGATAAATAGCTTCCTGCTAAGCTTGGCATCCCTTAGAAAAAGACAGCTCACACATTCTACTCGCCACTCAGATTTCTGGATGGTCGATACATCGCGTACAGATTACGGTCTTCAGATGATTAGAAATACACTTCCAACATTACTAAACACTTTCCTAAATTCGAATGTTGATATAATATCTTCTAGCCCGCGTGAGTTACGTGACAATCTGCTTTTGATATAAATATGTTGCTTATCATTTGTCTTGTCTTAATGCGGAATTTTCTTGAGCATTTTTTTCTCGTTGTTGATTTTATGTGTAGTTGATGGCCTGTTAGTCATCTTTTTGTTTTACCACAATAGCGTTTTGTGGTTGTTTCCAATTATTTTGCTGTTACTTTTTTTTTCTTGCTTCTGTGAAACTTGGCTTCCGCTGTGTACCTGTTGAGGGGGCTGGAGACCCGTCAAGCTGCTTTGTCAGCTTTTTTCTCCAGCTCCCACCATATGTGATATGGTGAATAAAGTTATTATTATTATAACCACGATCTCTCCTGTCATTAACCTATTTTCACATATTTGCTTTCTCTTTTTGCTCTACACAGAGCATTTTTGTTTTGACGACACTTCGGATATTTCACCTGAGTTGAATTAGCGGTCATGACGTAAGTGCATCTTGAAATGCCTTCAGCTTTTCGTACTGCTGGCTCATATGTGCGCGACAGAAAAATATATCCCACTCCGCTTCCCTTCACTCGGCGCTTCCAAGCGTCAAGCGCTGCATGATAACGTCAGCCATATTGGCACGTGTACACTTCGGTATTCACGGGGATTTCAGCTCCTCCCGCATTCGTATAATCCAGCAAACGGGGCGACGGCGACGCTCCCGCATTTTATTGCATTAGGAAAGCGCGGCGATACCTCCGGGCGGCATCGAGGGGCGGTCTTGCACCAAAGTGAAATTTCATAAGCTGCACGCACCAAAAAGGGCCCGGGCCCGCCTCGTGGGAGTTCCTCCGGTTCGCCAGCATGAGTCCAGCCACGCATCCCGTATGCAGAAACAGACGTCGTACTAAAGTTGCTCAATCCTGTTTTGCTCCGAGCTCCTTTGGGTCGCATATGCCGCCACGCCGCCGCCGCCACCGCCACCTAAATTCGCCGCACAAAAAGGCTGCCTTTGCCCGCGAAATCCAGTTACCCAGACCCATCCCGTACAAATATACCGCGGAGTATGCGTGAATTACTGCACACTGCACTCTCGAATTCTCTCCTTTCTATCTCTCTCTCGGTTCAGTTCATTCGAAGCACGCTCTCTTATTGGATGATGGCGGATCCAAAACTGTAAACGCTCGCCGCCTTCTTTTACAGGCTGTAGCATCTGCCTGATGTTGCTGCTGCCACTGGGGCATTTCAGAAATCGCCATGTTTTATGGATGGCGTTCCCTGTGTTCGGCGGCGACGTCTGGCTCCTCCTTCCTACCCTCGGATCGGTGTCGCTATCGAAAAGAACCGTTGCCGCGACAATTGGATCAAGCAACACACGCGCTCGCATTAGAAAGAGAGAACAGGGAAGAGGAGGAGGAGGAGGTTGCAGGGAAACAAAAGAGGGGCAGGAAAAGGACATTGGAGCTCTGATTGGCCGGCTTCCACCGTGTTAACAACAACGCGCGGGCCGGCGAGGCACACACAAAGCGAGCGTCGGGGGATCGAAAGGCTGAAAGCCTCTTCGAATAAGCACTAATACGACGCGACAGTTTTTGGGTGGGCGCGGAAACAGTCGCGCGCTGCCTGGTCGCGCTGCTACCCCCGCTGTCGACGCGACCCGCTAGCACTGGAGGCGACGAAGAGGAGGAGAGAGATCGCTCTCTCTTTAGGGACAACTCGTAAATCCCATAACCGGCGACAGAAAGAGATTCTCTGTCGTCGTCTCCGGCGGTCGCTGTAGCGCTACGCCGGCGGTACCGGAATGGTAAATGAACAATCCGTAACCGTGTCTAGGGAGGCTGCATATATCCGCCGATGCAGGAGCCTCTCGTACACGTGCAAATCACGCCGCCGCCCGCGCGCCGTCTCTTCTTCCTTCGCCCTCCGCCGGAGAATTAGGAAGCGTTTCCCGTGTTTTGAATTCGAGGCTCTGCCGGTTGCTTTGTTACTGCGCGGGCGGCTCCCTCCGCGTCCTGGTAAATTGGCCGGGTGTTTGGACCCCCGTCGACGTCGTTCTCGGAGCTCGTTTTGCAAGTGGCCCGCGGGGAAATCAGGGTCGTAAGCCCGGCCTCCGTTTTATGTATTTGTGGAGGCGGTGTTGGAATAAAGATTGTGATCTCGACGGCGGCGGCGGCGGCGAGGCGGCGGCGGTACTGGGCCTGGAGCAGTAAGGCGAGCTCAGATTGGCTTCGAGGATTTGGGAAGTTGCTTTAGAAAAGGCCACCGAAGGCGTGATAAGGGAGGCAATAAGCAAACGGCTTAGCAAAAACCTTCTCGCGTGTCTTCTTTGTGTTTGTTAACCTAGCTTACGTAGATTGGCTCCGTTACTGGGAAGGGATATATACACTTGGTGGTGCGCAGTTTAGATTCGGAGTTCCGAGTATGGAAGGACAAGCGCGGAAGAGGATGGGATTTCGCGCGCGCCATGCGGATGATGGCGCAATGTTGTGAGACCGAGAACACGATGGGATATTGGGAGATTGCGTCCCCGCGATTGCGAAGGGGTCGGCGTGTCAATGCTCGTTATCGTGTCGACCGGCGCGGGGTGAACGCGATCGACGCTGACGCGCGCGTAGACGGAAGTCGTTGCAGCGCTAATGCGACGCTGGAGTGACGGGCGTGCGTGGGTCGCTTTCGAGACTTTGGGGAGCTGGCTGCTGGTGATGATTGACAACGGGGCCGTCTATGACGCTCGACATCAGGGTGTATGTGTTGCTGCAAATCCAGTCAGAGAAAATTTGACGCGGACCGGGCCCATCCGTTTAATTCTGATAGCATTGACGTTTAGCGTTTTGGGCAGCATGTTCGAAATCTGAGTGCTTGTAATTATTTCTCGTGCAGTGAACGGTCAGAATGCAATGATTTTACTCGAGATTAATCATCTTGACAAATGCACTCAAGTCTTGTGCTACGCACTCCGGAAAAGTTTTTTTTTCCCTGTTCTTGAAGAGGGGAAAAGGGGGAGGGGCTTGCACGTTGTACGTTAGAAAACAGGCAAACCTAACTTAAATCTAGCTAATATAATTGTATGTGCACAGTCGCCCGACCACACTCGATTGCTTGAGCTGAGGTCGTGCAGGGCATCTTGTAAAATCATCAATGGCGTACTTTCCCTCGGCGGCGGCAAGCCCGCGCATAAGGGCGCGTCGGTCAAACATTCTTTGCATACCTCTGCTTGGTACAAAACGGGGGAATATTTAATATCCTTCATATTTCTGGCGACTAGAATTTTATTTTATAATATTATTTTTATTCTACGTGTTTCCTCTCAAATTACGAATTGTTTTATATACGTTCTGAGACTGCACAGTTATCATTCCCAGTGCCAGGTATCATACTGCTAACATAGCAAAACAAATACCTTCGTAAGCCATACATATGTGTCTCCGTGCCTTGAATAGAAAAAAAAAAACACCAAAATACAGCAGGTTGTTTTTTGGCGCGTTGCCTGCAAATTCTAATGCGTGCTAAACCCAACAAGGTGTGAAAACGCATGCGAATGACGGTGAAACCTTCAGTCTCGCACAAATTCTGTCTTACATTAATTTATTTCTGCGCAATTAATGTTCAAAGACGCGAGTATCCCGCTGTGATGACGCACATCGTCCAACAAACCTTAAAAAGAAAAAAAAAATACTTCGTTTTGTTTGCAGTTTTTTTTGTTTTTTTCAAAGCGTGAAAAATGGGCATTTTTGGCGTATGAGAAAACAGGCAAAAACGTTAAAAAAGAACGCAAAAATATGCGAAACAAATACAACTGCATTGACGTGAGTGAAAGTCAGCAGGGTGCGATTCGCCAGAATTTGGTAAATACTAAGTACCAAGTGTCATTAGCTTCATAGCGCACACAAGTTTTCGAAAAACAAAAAGAAACATACATATATATGTGTATATTACCTCTCCTTTATTTTTTTCCACTCAGGATAAAAGAAATACGCCAAGTAAACCTTACCGAGTCATTGCACGTATACACAGCCAATTAGACGCAATTTGCTCCAAGAAATATTTAAGCGACGGCATGCATTATGGATATCGAGTAAATAAAAAAAGAAGATAATAAATAAGTGTTTCGGCGGATGTAATCTAATAATATCGACAACAAAAAGAAATGAAAAAAAGAAAAGCAGAGCACGCGAGGGAGGGGATAGCGCGCGTCATGCGAACGAACAAGTAGAGAATAAACGCGCACCGCGAGGCAAACCACACCATGTAGTAAACAAGCAAAGGCTGCGCGACGGTTGAAATGCGGCGACGAAAGCACACCGAGGGTAATAATTAAGCGACATGATTGAGTGTAGCATTTTGGGCGCTGAAATTATTTCGCGGCCGGCCATTTCGAGGGACGTGAGTTGATGACGAAGGGGAAGAGACGGGGCACGCCGCCGCGCTGATTGGTGAAACGCTTTTTTGTAGCTGCCTCGATCCTCGACGCCATCTTAGCTTCTTTTTTTATTTGTAGATTGTGGGGAAGTTCATTATATGTGTTCCTATATGAACGAAGACCTTCACCGCTTATTCTCGTGTTCACGTGTCGTTTCTGCTCTTTCAAATGGTGTTTTTTATGTTTGTTTTAGTTGCCGACAGTTAAGAAACGCAGGGCTTATTATGTTTCCGCGACTTGCTTCAGTAATTTGTTACTTTGCGTTCTTATCGGCTAACGGCTCAATCTTATTGGCTGCGCAGCGATAACGCGCTCAGGCCTCGCCAGGCCTTGCATTTCTTAAGGTGACGATGAAATTATTTTTTCCTTTCTTCCTTAGCTTTGCACCCCAACGCAAAAGCGAATGAGAAATCACGTGGTCGTGACGTATAGCATTTCGTTAACGTAGCAGCTTGGGCGAGTTGGTTGCTCATATTAACGCACACTACAGCGCACACTGCAAACGTACACTCACACCGTACACTCACCCCTTACACACGGAAAGGAAAGGAAAAATTCAAATGAACCGCGCTGACTGTCAACTCGTTTTTATATACTTTGTCTTCTACGTCTGGAACTACCGAATTTACCGAATCACGCGCACCAATCTCATAGACGCGTATACTTCGTTTCACCTTCCGTCCAGACGCAGCGGATGCTACGAGGGAACGGGACCAATGAAGCAGCGTCAAAAGTGCAAATCACTAGACTTGTTCTGTTTATGATTGGTTCAGCGATGAAAAACACAGACAGAAACATTACCAACACCATGACGGTGCCCTCTTTGACGCTCTCTGATTCGTCATATAATCTCGTAGCATCGGCTGCGTCTGGACGGAAGGTGAGAACGAAGTATAGACTTTTTTCTTTTTCTGTCAGGTTCAAAGTTGGTGTACTGATAGAGTTTTCAGAATTCCTGACGATGTGTTCGGCTTCAATGATTTCACTCTTTAATTGATTACTGTGCCTACCTAAAATTGTTCAAGAGGGCAGGTGAACCTCGCACCCACAATCACAGCAGTGTATGCGCAGGTGGCCAGAGTTAGCTCTGGTGCTATTGTCTTTGTGTTCACGGAGCCTATCAAGCCTTAAGGCATCGTTTAGTCTGTCCAGTGTATATTTTCCCGCACGAAAGGGAAATGAATACACCACTTCCTCTGCGCACTCGACGAAGCTGTTCTGATGTTTCTTGGTACAGCTATACTGTTCGGTGGGAATATGTTAGTTCAGTTGTTTGCACAGGTTGGCAAGCTTATTAGGAGCAGAGAAGACGGCGTCAATGTTGAACTTATTGGCGATTTTTTTATGCCATGCGAGAACCTATGTTTGTAAGGAAGAACGGCTGGTTTCGTGGTTCTATCTTTGGCTCTTGGTGTGACAGATGTTCCTTTATTTTTGGTTTTCAGGATGCTCTCCGCAATCGATGTTAATAAAGAGATTGGATATCTGTCAGATGTTAATCTTGAAATTTGCGCATCAAAGCTTACTGAAATGAAGTGCTCGCAAGATTTTTGAAGATAGTTGTTTAGACATAATTTCACGATTCCTTTTTTACCAGCTTAGAATGAGCCGAATTGAAAGGAAGAATTGTTTTTTTACTCCTTGGCTCGTATGTCCAGCATATATGATTGTGTCGGAAATGGAGCCTGAGATCTAAGAATCGGATTGATCTTTCTTTCGGAAGCTCACGAGTAATATCTAATGGTTCTAGGCAGTTTTTGAAAGTTGACAAAACGCTGGTCACAGCAGTTAGAAAATTGCGGTTCTCGATGTCAAGAATGATTTAAAAATCGTCAACGTACCGAGATACTCTGGCAATTCTGGGGGAGTCAAGGCAATTGTTCAAATAGTCTGTCTAGGTGGGCAAGGTAGAGATCACAATTAGCACTGGAGCTATCTATACACGACCCAATGCAAATACATCTCATCTGTCGATAAGTGTCTTCTTCCCAGGGCCGGTTTGCTCATCTTGCGGACGCGGCCGCGGCTGCGGCCAAGAGGGATTTTTCTGTCACGTGACCAGCTCCATGGGGACAAGAAAGTACCTAGCGTCCCTGCCTAATGGCGGCGAAATCCGTATCGCTTCAAGCACAAAAGCCTAATTTCGCCCGCAGAAACTGACTGCAGGGACCTTCAACTGGAGTCCAATTGCCCGCCCCTTTATACTGTAGGAGCGGCAGGTAAAGTTACGGCCAGGGAGGGTAAATATGAGCCAAAATAAAGAAAAAAACCACGCGAGATAAAAGCGGTGGCAGTATATTTATATACCTCCGCCAGCGCCGGCGGCTCGCGCCCTACCATGCAATAAAGAAAAAAAAACTTTGCTGTGGTCGAGAGGTTAGAGCGTCGGTATCTGACGTCGCGGCGTGAAAGTCCCGGGTTCAAATCGCGCCAGAAACTCTCTCTTTTTTTTCTTCTTGTATTTGACTGCACTCCCACCAAGACTGTAGACAAGGCCCTATGAGCTCTATAAGATCATTGGGCGGATAGTTCTGACTCACCAGTAAAGTTGACATTTGGGCTAGTTGGTAGTCTAACACATTGAGGTATTTAGCGCACAAGGTTGAGAGAAGAAGGACAGGCTCTTTTCTGTCCTGTCCTTCTCTCTACCTTGTGCGCTAAATACCTCAATATGTCTGACTCACCAGTTCGTTCATGACCTCGGAATAGCTCATACATGTCTCTGGCTTTCTTTACCAACTTCCGCCACGCCTCCTGCATCTGCCGTACACTCCGCGGAAAGTTGACAATATCTTCCCATGCCCGTCTCTTCGTTCGCATGGTAACTGTGCTGCCGGATTTCTCTAGAATTTGTTGTTTCCGTTCTCCAACTGCTCTAATTAATTCCATTTGTTGATCCAAAGCCATTTTAGGTGTTTGCGTTAGAGAGATGGAGTGCGATGTCGACGCCTGATTCATTTTTGCATTCGGTTGTGATAGTCTGCTATTCTAACTAAAATTCAACAAGTAATGCGTTAATATTAGAAAACGATTGCCACAGCAAAATGTAAAGAGTAAAAATATACCTTTTATCACATTCCATGCAAGTAAAAGTATGATCTTTTTTATTTCAGTTTTACTACTTATCAGACGTTTGACTTGCTGCCTTGCTCAATCAATGCATCCACAGCTGCTAGTCTTTTTTTTTTCTTTTCGCTTATTTTGTGGAAGTGTTTTTTTTTAATTGTCACAATTTCAGTTGTTATTAGTACTAAATAGGCGTCTCCTGTTATTGGAAGGAGTCGTAGCAAGAACGTTGTATATTTTAAAAGATGAAAGCCGTTTACAACTCCCTGTAACGCCGAATTAGAGCGCAGCTCTGAGGAGGAGGGAAGGCACGGAGGGGGGGTCACGTGATCTCGGGAGGGGGTCACGTGACCGGGGGAATCACGTGACCTGGTTGTCACGCGACCTTGCGGTTACGCCGACGGCGATGCCGACGCCGCTCAAGCCGGAAACGGGTGCCTAAGAGCTGCGCTCTAAAACAGATAAAATTGTAGTTGCTGGGGAAAGGATGCTTATTTCGTCTCCGTTTGTGTGAAAACCATACCGATGCTGTTACCTTGGTTTACTTTTAATGAACATTATGAAACGATTGTATTAGCGCGTTAACTTGCCTTGATGTTTTTTTTCCTTCCCGGTGTTTTGATTGAACAGGCGCGACTAACAGTAAAAACCGTGTAAGGCGCAGTAGTGCAAGTGGATGATTCGTGAAAAGGATCACAGTTAAAAAGTGAGACACGCGCAAAATAAAAAAGAAAAAGAAGTCTCTAGCGCGATTTGAACCCGGGACTTTCACGCCGCGACGTCAAGTACCGACGCTTTAACCCTCGACCACAGCAGATGGCGCGAGCCGCCGGCGCTGGTGTAGGTATATAAATATACTGCCACCACTTTTATCTCGCGTGGTATTTTCTTTATTTTGGCTTATATTTACCCTCCCTGGCCGTAACTTTACCTGCCGCTCCTAGAGTACAAAGGGCGGTCAATTGGATTCCAGTTGAAAGTCCCTGCAGTGAGTTTCTGCGGGCGAAATTAGGCTTTTTGTAGCCTGGAGCGATACGGATTTCTCCGCCATTGGGCAGGGACGCTAGGTACTTCCTTGTCCCCATGGAGCTGGTCACGTGACATAAAAATTCCTCTTGGCCGCAGCCGCAGCCGCGGCGCGCAAGATGAGCGCAAACTGGCCCAGGTTTCTACATCTAGTCTCGGTCTACATGCGCTCGACCTTTATTACCTGGGAAGAAAAACTTATCTACAGAAGAAATGTGTTTGCATTGGGTCAAGTGTATAGCTCCTGTGCTAATTGTGATCTCTACCTCGCCCACCAAGACAGACTATTGAACAATAGCCTTGACTCCCCTGAGATTCCAGAGTATTTCGGTACGGTGACTATTTTTGAATAATTCTTGACACCGAGAACCGCAATTTTCTGACCACTTTGGCTAGCTTTCTGTCAAATTTCAAAACTGCCTTGAAACCATTGGATATTACTTATGAGCTTCCGGAAGAAAAATCTATCCGATTCTTAGATCTCAGGCTCCATTTCCAACACAATCGTATATGCTGGACATTCGAGCCAAGGGCTAAAAAACCAATTCTTCCTTTCAATTTGGCACATTCTAAGCTGGTAAAAGAGGAATGGTGAAATTATCTCTAAAAAACTCTCTTCAAAAATCTTGCGAGCACTCCATTTCAGTAAGCTTTGATGCGGAAATTTCAAGATTAACATCTGCCGGATATCCAATCTCTTTATTAACATCGATTGCGAAGAGCATCCTGAAAACCAAAAATAAAGGAACATCTGTCACACCAAGAGCCAGAGATAGAACCACGATACCAGTCGTTCTTCCCTACCTACAGACTCTCGCATGGCATCAAAACAAAAAAAAATCGCTAAAGGGGTGTCCAAACAGTCCAAACAGGATACTAGAAAACTCACGACTCCGGCAAATCGTGCGGCGCGCCGCTGGCTCCGCTTCCGGCCGTCGGGGGAAACTTCCCTCCCGTCAAAGCTGCCGGGGGGAAGCGTCCCCCCGCCAAATCTCCCCTCGCTTCCTCCACGGCGGCCTTGCTCTGCTCATCACGTGGGTCCGGAGAGCCACTCACACGCTCTGTTGGCTGTCGGTCAATCGCTCAAGGCCTCCGCTCACAATACGGAACCACATCGGACGCCATCACGACGAAAGTGAATCTCGACAAAGAAAGCAGATCCGAGGCGGGCGAAACGCGCCCTTCGACGCAGGAATGTCCCAAATCCACCCAAAGCCGGACCTCCTTGGCCTTCGAGCCGAGGCGACGGCGGTACGCGAGGGCGTTGGCGAGGTGAGCCAGACGCAGGTGGCGTGTGACGTCAATCTGACGAGGAGAGCAGTCGTGATCGTAAAAATTTTCACGACTCCTGCAAACATTTTCACGACTCCGACAAATCGTAAAAATAGAAGCGTCCGCTTCCATTTTCACGATTTGTCGGAGTCGTGCGTTTTATAGTGTCCTGTTTGGACAGCCCTTAATAAGTTTAACATTGACGTTGTGTTCTCTGCTCCAAATAAGCTTACCAACCTGTGCAAACAACTGAACTCACCATATTCCCACCAAACAGCAAACTGTACCAAGAAACATCAGAACAGCTTCATCGAGTGCGCAGAAAAAGTAGTGTATTCATTTCCCTTTCGTGCGGGAAAATCTACACAGGGCAGACTGGACGATGCCTTAATGATAGGCACCGTGAACACAAAAACAATAGCACCGGAGCTAAATTTGGCCACCTTGGGCTAAGGGGTTATAAAACCATACAGCTATAGCCCCTAACAGAAAAAAAAATACAAATAGAACACAGGGCTTGGCTCATTGTGTTCACGCTTCTTTCCTTGTGATTCATCCATCGGCGTTTTTATATTAACTAATGACGAAATCTCATTGGCTGCTCGGCAATTACAAAACGCTTGGGACTTGCCATGCCCCGCGGTCGAGTAAGGGAAGCAGTGATAAGGAAGGGTTCAATGTTTGTTCCACGAACATAAATGACCAGCAATCTGTCTGCCTCGCAACATGGCGTCCTCTGTCCGGGGAGGGGGGGGGGGGGCATAGTTTTACTGAGCATTGCCTTTCGCAGGTGACCACGCATGCTAAATGAAAAACCTCAGTAGACTGATCTTTTCTTGGACATCGCGTTATGCTCGTCCGCCGAAGTTGTTCCGATGGGTAACCTGTCCGAGCATTTTCCAATGATGCGACGGACCTGTGCCGGTGCGTTACTCGGGAGAAACTTTAAGGTGCGCTTAACTGCAATTCGTTAAGCGCACGTTAGAGTTGCAAACATAAACCAGTTGGAAACAGAGTGTTTATAACAGGTTTATGGGCCGCGTTTACAATTCAAGCTGCGAGGACGTACCGAAAGCATGGATCGTTGGCAAGCGTCTCCGCCTTTCCGTCTGTTTTCCTCCTTGATACGCGAAAACGCGGCGCGTGCTCACTCGTGACTAATCTCCGCGGGATGGCGACCGCCACTAAATTGCAAACGCTCTCCATAGTTCGAGATGGGCGTTCTCTTTCATCCATGTGCTCTCTCATCAAGTCCACAGGGGAGCAGGAGCAGTTGGGACCCGCTCCTTCCTGTGCATATACGACCTGAAATGCAAGCACCTCAAGAATTTCGGGGAGGCACTCTCCAGGAACAATTCCGCATTACGTATACGTGTTATCCGACCCAGGAATTCTCAGCTATTTTCTCCTGCTTGGAACCTGGTTCGATCAATTTACATGCGGGTAAAATTGGAAGCCTGGGGATTGAATTAAGATAATTGCCATCAGGCTGGCAATAAGGTAAATAAAAAAGACACTGGCGCGATTGATGGTAGACGAACTTCATGGCCGCTGGACGCTATAGCAATTATCGTGTAGCTTGCTCAGTTATGAGTTATGGCGCCATTGGCATCGGAGTCTTATTGATAACGCTCGCATTAGTTTCACGTTCAAGCGCGAGACAAGGGGCTCGTTTCCGTTTATCTTTTGGCCGCGTAGCCCCTAGATCATCTCGACGTGCCTTTCATGCTGGCGATAATAAATGATTCCGTCACATATGCTCGTTAAGGCCACTTCCGAGCTCTCTCGCGAAACTAAATAAACGACTAGGCGAAGGACGCGAACCCAATTACAACAACGAGGTGAATCATTTATCCGCTCCTTAACGGCAGCACATATTTGCTCAGCGCGGGGCGGGCGAGCGAGCGACAGTGCGCGCCCAAGACGTACGCGATCGGTACCGGTGCCGGCCAAATGCACCGCGACGGTAAGTATCTATGCCCCTCGCGCGGTTGTGTTCCCAGCCTTGATTCCACGCTCCATGTACCCCTAAGCTTGACAGTTCTGGGGAAACTGCGTGCTAGTTGGACCAGTAGTACGTCTACCTTTCGCCACGTGATCTCGTTCCCTACCCTTTCCCACCGCACGGAGAGCGGGGTCAGGTGATGGAAGCAAGGCCGTTCATTGGTCCGGCAGGCGCGTAGCTCCTCCGGACTGTCAGCTTAACGGTAAACGGGGCGTCGGCAACTGCCTCCGCGGCGAGAAGGGGGAACGAGAAATAATTAGGGGCGATTCGAAGAGCCGTTTTCAAAAGTAATTGATGGGCAGAAAGGCGAATGTCGGCTGGCTGGCTGTCTCCTCGCGGCGGCGGTGGCGCCGCCATCGCCTCCAAGAGCCGAGGAGATTGGATAAAAGAAGCAGCAGCGGGGAAAAAAATTATACGACGACGGCGAACTAGAAGTCGACCGGCCACAAGCGATCCGCTGCCACTGGCTTCATTTATCTCTCCCCGCGTGTAATGAAGAGATGAAAAGGTTTCGCTCGCAATGATTATTATCCGCGGCTGTTTTCGACGAGGGCCCATCGCCGGGCGCTGGGCTGTGCTGCTAATGCATACGATTATTTTTCTCCGCGGCGGCAATTGGCGGGACTGGTTCCTTCAAAGTTTCGCTCTTAATTAGAGGGGAAAGGGAAAGGGCGCCTCTTCTTCCTTGTATCCAAATTAATGGTCCACCCACGAAGAAAAGAATTAATGGTAGCGCGCGCAAGTAGGTTTTGATGGACGCTACATCGATAATAATAATAATAATAATAATAATAATAATCGTAATAATAATAATCATAAGAATAATAATAATAAAAAATAATAACAAAATAATATTTTTAATATTACTTTTAATATTAATCACGTTTTTCTCCCGGTTTTAAATACTGCAAAACCTTCAGTCAATGGCCCCAGGTCAGTAAACAGGAGGCGCCTATCGGTCTGTAGCTATACTTCGTTTCAGCTTGGGTCCAGACGCAGCCGATGCTACAAGCACGGGCGTGTGGCCCTGAACAGTGCCTGTACTGCACGAGCGGCGTGCTTGGCAGGGACGCTGGAAGCCCGGAGCTCGCGCTTGTAGCATCGGCTGCGTCTGGACCCAAGCTTGAAACGAAGTATAGTCAGCGCGGCTGGTGGCCAAAATGGACAACTTTGGGAAGGCCTAACCACCTAGCCATTGGGCGCGAGCTCTGCGTCAGAGTTCGGCGGGGCACTCGAACGTCCGAGCTCGAGATCGGCTCCAACAATTACGGCCCTGGGCCGTCTCAGAGTTACAAAAATCCCGCGTAAGATGGCGCCACCCGCCAGGGTTAGCTGATTGATGGCGAAAGTGGGTTTTTCTCGTCGTAAGCGGCCAGAAGCGGCTGAAACGCAGTCGGTCACACTCAGTGTGCGAACCAGCCTCAGTCAAAGAAACTCAAATATCCGAACTATATCCATGACGGCCGATATAACTGCTTTTGACGTGCACCATGCACCGCTACTCTCTAAGAAGAATTCTGGAGCGTCTACTTTCCCGCAAAGCACATGGGAGAGCCAATCCTTACAATCTGCAGAGGTTGCTCGGCGAATCACGACGCTGAATGCATCTTTGGGCCTCGAGAAACACAGTCTGCGCTCTGACACTGAGCAAGTAATCTTTTTTTTTCTTTAATGTTTAGACACGTTCTTCCAAATCATGAACAAAGGCTCGCTCCTCTTCATTCTCAGTCTTGAAACGAGTTCCCGTTACAGGTTCCAGTTGTTCAAAAGGAAAGCGTGTCCGTTACATTTCTAAGATCGGAACTATACGGTAGTGTCGCTGAATACTGTGATTCTGTGATAGTGTGACACAGGCACGTAGCCAGGATTTTGTTTCGGGAGGGGCCCGCCCATGACAAAATCCTGTATGAGGAGGAGGGGGAGAGGAGGTCCCAGCAAAATGGAAGATTTGGGGGGGGGGGCCGGGCCCCGTGGGCCTCCCCGGATACGTGCCTGGTGTGATATATTCAATGACTCTAATCAGAACGGGTCGTTACGTTAACGTTTACAATTTCGTATTTTATAGAAAAAGCATTGTGCAAAAAATATTCCGTAGATTAAAAAAAAAACAGAAAACAAGCGTTGTGATTTTATTTACCGTCGAACTGCGTGTTCAGTCGATACGATCACATTTGCTTAATTTCTTTGTTTTCTTACACTCTCTCCCGTACACTTCCCCATCGCTTGAAGTCTAAGGTCAAAACAGCCAATAATAAAACGCATGGATGCCTACTAAAGTCGGGTAAAATTGCAAAAAAAAAATGCACATCAAAAACAAAACGTTTTTTTTTCTTGCCGTTTCCCTGAAAACAGAACGAGTTTTCGTTTCACCGATGAAAGATGAAAGGACAACGTTCCTCCGTTCCTCTTGAAAAAAACAAAAACAAAAACTACGCGGTCCAGGAACGTCGTTCCTTGGGACGCCGCTTCGCACAAGACTGCGCATAGATTACAGCGATTGGCTCTGCCGCGTGCTTTGCAGGAAAGTACACGCTCCAGATTTCTTAGAGTGTAGGTTCGAGGCGCGATGTTGTCGGTGCTATTCAGTCCTTTCGGGCAGATCTACAGAAGATATCATTTATTACGCACTGACCATCAGCGAGGAATTAGTACCCTTAAACACGCCAGCATCTGACTGTACAGGGGGCGATTACATTATCACTGTTACAGATATCCTAGAAATGAGCTTTTTGCAGGTCGGATTTTAAAGCGCTTTCCAGTGCAGAGCATGAAGAACAAAAATATTGACGAGCGTTCGATTATTGAAGAATTAGAAACAGCGCGAACAGGACGAAGGACAAGAGCAGACGTAGACAGACAGAGCGCTGTCTATGTCTCCTCTTGTCCTTCGCGCTCTTGTTCGCGCTTTTTTTTTTTTTTTATTCTTGAAGATGCAAAACCAACTCACCCCAGTCTTCACCCTATTTCCGTTCGATTATTATTTAGCAGGAATACTAAAAGTATTTTACTTTCTATTTCCCGGAATGTGATGCGTGTGTGTATATTTGTCGCATTTTGATTTCAATATTAAATTGAACTAACTCAAATAACGACACGAGTAAAAAACCGATGTCTGAACATCTTTTAGAAAAAACAGAACAAAAAAGCTTTGTCTTCATACATAAGGATGTTGTAGTAATTACTTGAACTTTATTACGTATGGCACACCATGTTTTCGGTGCCCTATCTTCACCCATTACACTCTAAAAAGAAAGGGCATCACCTTACACCCTTTTGTCCCATATAGTACACCCCAAAACTTTAAATCAACGTATAGCGCCCTATAGTCGCACAGACGGCCCCAAATTTTACGAGGGGCTTGAAAACGGTTAGATATAACTTATTAAATAGCTAAAGGGCGTATCAAAAACCACAAAAAGAAAAAAGTGAGGTTTTGCAGTAGAGCCACGAAAATCCCGATTATGTTTTTTTTGTAGTCAGTAAAACGTACATTAGCTATTTTAATAAGTTGTACCACACGGTTATCAAGCCCCTCGAAAATTTCGAGCCGTCTGTTTTGACTATAGGGCGCTGTACGTCGAATTGAAGTTTGGGGTGTATTATATGGGACAAAGGTGTAATACATACACTTTTTTCTGAGAGTGTAGTATAAAACTTTTACAAAGAACCTCAGCTTGTCACTCTTCTCGCGTAAGATGCAAGGGGTAAATAACTGAGTTCTATAGAAAGATTCTACCATATGATGAGGCACATGTTTTAAAATGCCCTGAAAATCCCGGCCTCCGCTGAGGAACGAAAAAGTCAGGAATAACATCGTTGGTCATATTCCGGGTACTTGACCGAAAAGGAAAGCTTGTCCTTACTTTTAGAATATTCGGAAGATTCGGGCTTACTCTGACCCCGAGAGTAGACAATAAGGAGGCCAACATGACCTTGCCGAATCAGTCTCGTCCTAACTGCTTCTCAAAGATTCCACGTGGAGTACTCGAAATACCGAGGGTGATAAATAAGCAGCCCAGCGCGGCCTTGCCGACTCACTCAGTCTCCCAAAGACGACGGAATCTCTCTAGCACTCTCACTCCAGCCAGGTGTCAAACCGACGTCGCGAGGTTCGCAGCTGCTGTTTCGACGCTCCCTTATTTTTTGTCCTTTTTTTTAATCTGAAAGCATTAACTGTTTCATGGAACGAACCGACGTCATCAGCTTTTGAAGCCGCGCCAAACGGCACCTTCCCTGTCCCAATGGAGCAAGGCCTGTCGTCTGTAGCAGAGGTCTGATGGATAGGCTCCCATTGGCTGGTGCGCATCATATGGTAAATTCCACCGGTAAACCCGTAGCGCATTTCCAAAATCCGCGAGGGAGGTGAAATTCTGCTCCGTGGGATCCGCTCCGAATCGACGAGCGGAAGATGGACTGGCATTCTTGGAGCGACCCACCGACCTGGTCGGCCGTTCTAAATGGCCCTGCGCAAACTTGACAAGCCGACCAACGCCTCAGCCGACTGATTTTTCCGACGACCAGTGACAACTGCCACTGCTTAGCTGCAGAAATAACACGCGACACAGGCCGGGCGAAAGTATCCGTACCACAGAGTCCATCACAAATAACGGGGAAGACGTCCGCGTTCGCCACCGTCACATACCTTTCGGTCGCCTCGAAGTGGCAGGGAACGCACAGCGATTGCCATCGGTGGAGTTCAGATAGTTGGCACGACTCTAATAAACAAAAAGAGGTAATAAACCATCACTTGCACGGTCGTTGCCTAATCTGTTCTTTCTTTGTTCCACGAGAAAACACCAGCGGCATGCAGCATTCCCTCGATACGTTTAAGGCGGCCATCATATACATTTCGGGCTGGTATAAATTGGGATTATAATAATCGCACATCATTTATTGCGCCAAAAAGAAAACTAGTGCACGCGTGTAGAAAGCCAAAAGCCTGTTTTTGCGGTACGAAAATTTGAATATATAGCGGACTATTTCTTACCTCCTTTTCTTCGAACGCGTTCCGCCTTTTCACTGTGATGCACCCGCGGTGTCCGAGCACGTCAGCAGAACCCAGCTCACGGATTGGTCACGAGCAGTGTGTAACTCGGACGTATGCGCTGGTAAACAATTAAATCCGTCGATGAATATTTGAATTCGCGTTCGTGGCCAATGAGTGCGTGACAGCACTTACCATCACTCGCGAATGACAACATTGACAAGTTATATGGTGTGCTTAAAAAGCATAGTTTAAAGCTTGGAGTCATCGTATCCGGAGCCCAAGCACGTCACGACCACGTGATTTATGATCTCGCTTATTAGTTGAGGGTTAAATCTAAGGAGGAAGAAGTTTAACAATCATTCCATAGTTCCTTTAACGACTGGTATTGATTATTTCCCGCGCCAAAACCAGCATTCTAATTTTCCCGCGCTTTTTCAGTGGAGTGGTGTTATACTGCCCGCTTTCCATTGGGCAATATAAACAACACAACACGTTTGCGCTTTTTTTTTGTCTTGGTAGAGTGAGTTTTTTTTTTTTTTAGCGTTCCTTTCACATTACCAAACTTCTTGTGACCCTTCGGGTAGAAGCTTTGAGGCCGCCATATTGCCCCATATTACAACATCTGACGTCATGTTTTCAGAGAGCCCCTGAGTCTCTCGGGCCAGATTTGTAACTTCAGTAACTTCAGTAACTTCGCAAAAACATATAATCGCAACGTGCATTTTGGGCAAACTATATGGCTCGCATGCGCCTGTTTATGTGTTGAACCATTCTTGAGGCCAGGCACGTACCCAGGATTTTGTTTCGGGGGGGGGGGGGGCGCCCATGACAAAATTCTGTATGAGGGGAGGGGGACAGGAGGTCCCAGCAAAATGGAAGATTTCGGGGGGGGGGAAGCAAAGCCCCATGCCCCCCCCCCCCCCCCTCTGGCTACGTGCCTGCTTGAGGCAAATCAGTAACCATCGGTATTTCGCCGGACTCAACTTTAAGGACGCGCTCGATCAGTATCATCTGTAGGCCGTGTGCAGCGGCGCACGTAGCAAGCAGCGCGCATATTTTATATCTCGTTGACTGCAGAGTGGTCAAAGATAACGATTATATCAGCGAAACAAACGCCGGCCGCACGGCACTGCTATGACTCGCGTGCGCGAAATGTGACACTGGAATGAGCACATACTCACAGAATGTCTCCTGTGTTTCCCTTTGAGTGTCGTAAACACGGCAAACTGTTACGCTGTTTGCTCGAGTACACCACGTACACTGCTCGACATTGGTAACGCAAGAACGACAAAGGCGTTTTAGTTTTATTTTTATTTTCTATTCGGCGTTGTCAGGCACCAAATATTTTCACTTAGAAGAGGTACGGAAACGAAATTGTTTCCACTTATTTTTTGTTTAGATGTGGTGTATGTTGCGGCGGTAGCCTAGAAACACTAGTCTAGTGTTTCTGGGTCGTCGGAAGAAAAGTAAAGAAAACGAATTCTAAAACGAATTAATAGGTTTTAAGATTGCGCCTGATGGCGGTTTGCGAAGTCCTGTTGGAATGGCGCCACGTCATCAGCCTCTTAGAAGCAGCGCCAGTCTCGCGGCAGTATGGCTCGCTCGTAGAGTTACTTAGTCCTGAATGTGACTTGGCGGAAAATTAACGCTAATGCTTTTACTGCGATGCTTCATACCAATGTATGCTTTGAACTTGTCCGCAGACAGTTTTTGTGTGTTCAGTGGGACCGTCACACGAGCAGGAAGCACGTCGCAGGCAGTGTCTACAGACTTACTTTTGTTAGCAGTTTTGACTCGATGTTTCAAGCTAGTGCAACTAGTGAGCATTTTTCACCAACATAGAAGTTTAAACGACAGCTCATTTATGTTATGATAAAAAAGAGAAAAGAAAAAACCCGGCAAACGCTCGTTTGCGCTAAAGGCCTCACGGAGGGTACGTAGTTAGCAGCAAACACTCGGCGAAACACCAAGGTTGTGACAACATGGCCGCGTTTCGCCGCTGTTACGGGATGAAATGGGGCACCATGGAGGCATTTTGTTTGTGCTTCTCTCAATCTCCAATGCGCGTCATGAGTTTTGTCCAATGTTCCTGCTGATATCGAAGAATATATATATATATATATATATATATATATATATATATATATATATATATATATATATATATATATATATACTACCTGTACATTTATATATGCTTGTTTTTCGTATCCTCGAGGATTGTGTATCGGATGGAGTGTTCCTACACGCAGATGGAAACAGAGTAGCCACCAAGTGCTGAGACAACTGCCTGTGTTTCCTTGCAGCGCATTGTTTCCGCGTTTTGTAGCGAAAAAAAAAAACTGAGGCAGTTTAGAGGCGCACTTCCGCTCTCATTTAATTTTTTCGTACACGGGGACCCAGGCAGTCCTGGCGTGTCTGAAACTAGGCTAAGCAAATCACTCGCGAAATCAGTTCATTGTTTCGCACGGGATCTTTTCTAAAATTGGGGCATTAGGGGGTAGCATGCGTTCACGCCACGAAAAAAAAGGGAAAAAAAGAAATCTTTCCTGAAACCGACTCGTTCAACGTCATTTTAATAGTTGCTCCATCGCAGAAAACCGTTGCGAAAGCAAGCGGAAGAGCCATAGAAGCGAAATGGGCCTTCCTGCCTGGAGATAGAGAGCGCGCTCCATCGATGGCGGTGTCTCGGAAATAAATCGGCGATCGTTCACGAGATTTACAAGTAGGCGAACGACTCGGTTAACCCTCGTCAGCAGGCCCTTGATTTTTATCTTCTTTTACTCATCGAGTAGAAAGAAAGCAGGGGTGAGGCATTGAGCGATAATTTAAAAGGCTGCTAGACCGCGCACTGAGGATCCATAAATCTCTCTGGCCATCGGAAGCGGCGCTATATAAACGTCGCTCCCCTCCCCCCCCCCCCCCCCCCTACCGTGACCTCACTCGCAGAGCGACGCAGATGCTCCTCTCATTTGTTAATTTCCGAGATCGGTTGTGTATGTGGACGCAGCTGTTCAACGCGGGTTTAAACCCCCGACACCCCATCAAGTTCGCGCCCACGGTGTTGGGCCCGAGTTCCGGTGTTTTCGTTTGTGCGAAGGTCCGTTTGCAGTCTGTCTCGTTGCCGATTCTTTTTTTACCATTCAACGCTTTACTTACTTGCCATACTCCGTGGACCGCAGCGGACTTTACGAGGCAACTCAGCCCAATTCTATGCTGTGAATGTGTCACGTGGCTATGCGCCTGGCGTGTCGCCGCGCCCGTCCTCGAAGATCACGTGGCACTCCAACACTGCATTTAATTGGCTTAGCTGACTCGTAGTGCCCGCCGCGGTCCATCGTAACGTGAGACAGAGTAAACTTCGCTGTTAGAAAGGGGTGGGCTCGCTCATAAAGGAAGCGGTTTTATAGGAAACCGCGTGGTTCCCATGCTGTCCATCCGTCCGTTGGCTTCGACGCGCTGTGCGCTGCAGCGGTCAGTGCGGCCTTGGCCCGTCGTGCAGACGGCCGCGTGTCGTTGGGTCCCGTCGTTAACCCGAGTGATTTATGGGCTGAGCTGAGTGCGCTTTAAGTGTCTCGCGATGGTTGGTGCTCGGGCTGGTGTACATGCGGCGACGCTCCGTGAAGGGCGGCCGGTCAATGGATGGACGCATGAACGCTGCACTCGCTCTGTGTACGCCCCGGCGTTTTTATGCCGGGTGTGTTCCTCGCTGCCCACAGCGGATGTGGGGTTTCCCGGAGTTCGTTTGTCTCTCAATGTGGGAAGCAGTTTTGTGGGGGTCATCCAGTCTCCTTGGCGGCGTGTTTGGCGGTGGCAGTGATGGAAAAGGGGAGGGACCGTGTGTCGATGACGTCCGGCACCATCTTGATGGCTTTTGGGCACTGTGCGGTTAACCGTCGTTAAGGCTTGACTGCGGCGGCTTTACTGCTAACCGACGACTATTACCCTTTCTCAGAAAGGAATTAACTGACCGTGGTGTGGGGTGTATATTTTTGTGGTAATGGTTATTAGCCCAATCTGTTTTGTGAGCCGTGATGCAGGTGTGACTGCTTGTCGAGTTGACGTAGATGGTTCTTTGAGTGGCCAACATGGCCAATATTGCTAGACATCGTCCGTGTCGTTCTGTGTTTTGTCCCTTGTCCGTATCCCCAGTCTCGGGTTTACAACTATGCTAGACATTTCGTTTGAGCTTCGTGTTGCGAGGATCCACCTGGGTGTGTTCAGAAACGCCTCATACGTGCCGCGCGCGCAGCTAGCCAAGTAGACAGCGTGCCTCTTGGCCGAATGGTTATCGCGCTTGTCTCCCACGCAAAGGGCCGAGGTTCGATGCCTGTGGAGTGGACCTCTTGTTATTTCCGTAGATGTCGCGTTCTGGTGTACTCGAAAATTATGCTGTTTATTTGAGGTCCGTATGTTCTGCGCACCGAACCTTCTACGCCGATTGTTCCAGGAGCCCACGCACGTACATAAGGGGCTCCGCGCGCAGCAATCCGGGGTCAGTCTTGCCCCAGCGCTTGATCCTGCTGTTTCGCCGACATCGACGCCTGCGACGCTATAGCTTTCTTCTTATTTGTTTTGGGCACAAGTTCACGCCATGAAACTGTTAGTTTCTCCAGTTATTCGCTCGCCTCATGATTTGCCATTTGTGGCAATATTAATGATCCCAGGAAGCAGCGAACCATGAGCGTTTGTAAAGATTGTTTGTTCTCAATGCGTCGGTGTGAACGGGAACGGCAACTTTACAGGTGCTATACTTACTGTGGTCAGTTCAAAAAGTTATCGAGGAACTGGAAATGTTTATAAAAGCAGTGAAGTTCAGGTTTTGCTAAGTGCTATCAAGTCTGACGATGTTACACTCCTCGGGAATATTACGTTTCTCCAATAAGGTGGGTCAAAATTCAAAATTTTCCAAACGCTGTCCATGGGACCCAAAGCAAAGAAATATGTCGTGTTTAAGAATTAAAAGTAGTTGAAGAGTTTCTGATTAGTATTAAAGCACATTGTATTATTGCCGTCTATGAGTATTCTGGAAAATATTACTTTCGATGGAGTTGATTGGCTGAACTCGTGTCTTTACCGAGTTTTGCCAAGAACTCACCAAAGAGAACTCAAGGGCTGATGTCTCAGTATGTTGGGCGGTCTTGACACACCGCATTGCTTAGTGCCAAGGCCAGATATAATAAAAAGAAACACTCGTCGCTGACGAACATTAGTTTATTGGCGAGCCAAGCAATTTTCAGTAATACGATTTTTGTTTACCTGTATTTTTTGCCGGTGCTCACGAGCTGTATCGGCAGGCCTGCTATACTCTGTTTCACCTTATGATGTACCTCAGGAAAGGCTACAAGCGCGAGCTCCTTGCTCTGGGGCACACCTCGGTGGCACAAGCTCTCGTGACTTAAGAGCGGCTGCCAACGCTATGAGCTCGCGCTTCTAGCCTTCGCTGCTGGCTGAAACGAACTATAGTAATGTTTAGTTGGATGTTCTCCAAATGCGGCTACTAGTTCATTAATGCTGCATCACCAGCAAAAACAGTCGTACTTTGTGCACGCTTCGAACACGTTTGCAGACAGTATTTGTATGACCAATGTGACGGGACAGTCAAACAAGAGAAAAGAACACGCATATCAGACAGTTTCTGCAGGCTGCCTTTTGTATATGATTTATTACCAGTGCGACTGCGGCATTTGGATGTAATCTGCATTTGGGTGCGGCGAAGTGTACGGAGAGAAACTGGGGGAAAGGAGGAACGGGAGTGCGCGGGGACATCAGACGGCCGAGCTCTGATTGGGAGGATTAGTGGGCAAACAAAAAAGTCTAGCTGCCTTTTTTTTTCTGTTTTCCCTACCCTTTGTTCTCCTTTTCTTAGAAAGAACAAGAGCATCGTCTGCTGCCCGCGCGTTGTCTCGCGTTCGGACTACGAACGCCTGCATTCGGCGTTACGGTTAGTAAAGCCAGAGGCAAGATGGACTTTTCGTCTTCCGGCTATCCTTCAAATCAGAGCTCAGCGTTCCGGCGTTCCTGCTTGCTCTCGTCTCCTCCCTTCTTCAGTTTGTCTCCATATATAGATCAAAGCGAAGCTTTCCGGCCCTGCGGCGATTTGAGGCGCGGTGGGGGGGCACTTAGCCCGTATCTTCGCCAGGCGTCCGTCAAACGAGCCCCGCGTCTCTTTCCTGCGCACGCCAAGATTGAAAGCGCAGCGCCGTCCGCGGCATAACATCGCCCAGTCTATCTCAAAACAGGCCTTCCCGAGACCTCGAGAGCCCTGCGGAGCTTCGTGCGGCACGTGATTGAAATAAGACGGCCGCGGTCCATTAAGCAAATTAGACCTCATTTCGGCTGATATCTGGCCGCCACCGACGGTATACGGCCGCACCGATAACGCCGCATGCTGGACTGTACCCGCGTGCACGTGCTTGTGCGAAACTCGATGGAGCCTTTTGGCCCGCGGGCCGCGTATCGCGAGACATTGCTCTTTCCAGGAAAATATATACGGCCGTTACGACGCCGTACCTCATGGTCTCGGAGACCTGGCTAGTTTCTCGAAAGACTCGCTGCTGGTTTTGTTTAGGCAGGCACGAAGGATAGGCGAACACTTTGACGTTTAGAGTGAATCTATCTCGAATACGATTATTCGAGAATTTGTGACGGGAATTGTTGAGGGGATTTAAGGCCAATGCCTTTGGCCGTAGGGAAGAGAAAGCGGCCTGAAAGTATAAAATAAACGGAAAGAGAAAGTGGTATGTTAATTTCGATTGGCTACTTCGCGAAAATAAGAGATAAATCAACAAATACAACTGTAAAAGAACACCATAAAAATCGCATGACATGGTTTCAAACTCTTTCGACGTAAAGAACACTAAAAATTCGCAAGATTAAAATGATTTCTCACTAAGTGAATTCACAACCATCTGGAAACCTGAAATGCAGTTTGCAGAAAATTGTCTGCAAACTGGATTTCAGGTTTCCACCAAGAAATCCAGTTAGATTTCTTGCTCTATAATCCAGTTGGCGAAATGTTGTACTGGCTTTTTCGGTAGGGCAGTGTCGTGCTTTTAAGTTATACCGATGCGTATCGGCACGAACAAAATGTCACGAGCGAAGTTGTTTAAGTTATCTCAAGACAAGGGACGCCACTGTGTGTGTGTGTAGGCGTTGCTGACGCTGCCGAGCCTGGTAGATGGCAGGACGACAGCATTGGCAGACTGTGTTAGCACTTCGATATGTGGCCGACAGATGGCGCAACGCGACAAACGCGAGAATGCGGTGCCGCGCCGCGGCACCTCGATTCATTATTTCCGCAGAACGATGGGCCATCACTACACGTACAAATGCAATGTGCACGGTGCTCTGGGAAAGAAACCTTGAATACCAAAGCAAGCAAGTCAAAACACTAGAAGATCGTGCATTACAGAGACTCGCGTCGAGCTGAAGGCGACGTAATAAAATCTTTCGGAAGATTGTCCTCTAAAATCAGGCCCGGCTCGGCGACCACTGCGGGGAAGCTCGGCGCGTATCTTCGGTGGCTGGGGGAGGACGCGTTAGGAATTTTTAGGTTTTAAATCGCTTTCAGGTGTACGGACCAGGCTAGTTGTATATGTATAGTCCTGAAGATGCGCCCACGATAGCTTCGGCAGATTTGTCATTTCGTGACAGGAACAATGCTTTTGCTTTTCACCCGTGGGGTCAGGAAGACATGTCGATAACGTATAAGTAAATATCGGGAGGTACCGCATTTAGTCCTCGGTGGTGAGAGTATGCGATACTCATGGAGGGTCCTGAAAAACAAGCAAAAACAATAGCCGACAGGAAGTAACATACTCCCTCCCAGAAGTCCGGCCATTATTTGTTTTTGTTTACCTCCGGACACCCTGCTTCCAGTCATCGGTGGTTTCCTTAGGGGTCGGGCAATAAAGTTTGCTTTGACGAATAGCAGAGCGCTATCCAGTGCGAACGTCTTGCAACTTTGGGGAGTGCAATAATTATAAATCCGGGACAGTCCGATTGCATATTAGTTTCTGCTTCTCGGCGCACCTGATAACTACGCCGGGGCAGTGCACTGTAAAAAAATGTTTGTAATATAACAGGAACTATCCGCAAAATTTCGGTCAAAATAAGGATACGGTTCTGTTAGATAAAAATACAAACAAGCTTATCGGTTAAAAAGACAAGGCTTATGTTATTCGCCAAGAACACAAGTGTTTTAGTAAATAAACAGTCTAATTACTTGTATCATTGGTAAAAGAACAAATAGCTTTATTAGACTAAATAAACATTGCTTTTCCTTAAATAAACACTTTACAAAACGTTCCGTTATCTGTAAGAAAACAGAGCTTCTGTTACTCCCACATCCCAAACATTTTTTGGAGAATGAACAGGGTAAACAAAGTCAGATTACTGTAACAAAATACAGAACTTTCCTCATTCCTGGAAGACGGATGATTACTAAACCAGTGAACGAAGTCATAGCTAAAATAAATTGTTTTATAAAGGAATGTTTGTTCGCAAAATCGCAATACGTGGTATAGTACTATCGGGTTCGAACAAAATGCAAACAAACAGCAGAGCGCGTGGCCGTCGACAAACGCTGCGCCTCCTAAAGGCCACTGGAAACTGAAAAAAAACAACAAAAAAACTACGGGTTGTTAAGTCGGGTGCTGCGAAGATGTGTTGGTCCTATACTCTGATGTGTTTGACCCTCGCCCAGCACAACCCAAGCATCCACGCTGCGCCGGTGATGCGCTGGAAATTCCGTCACAGTCACTTTCTTTGGCTCGATACAAGCTACGCGAGGAAGCTCGCCGCTCGCAGCAGGAGCAGGCTGCTTGCACTCGCGCCTTGCGCGCGCGTCCGCGAAGCATGGCCGCAGCGTCACGATTCCTCCTAACTTGCGCAGTGTTTTTGTTTAAGTATGCAATTTTTTTTATTACGTATTTTTCAATGACGCACTATTTTGCAGGAGCCATGCGCTCTCTCGGTTGTTTACGAGGACATCTGCGTGGTTCTGGTAACTGACGTCAATCAAGCTCCACAAGGCTTCCGTGCACGAACGAACTGCTTGACTTCTATTTCACGCTTCTGACACACGGGGTGATCATTTAATAGGCGCGCTGAACGAGATCCTGACTGCCTGCAAAATGTGATTTTTCAATGGGGACTTCCAGCAAACCGTTACCGTGTTCCGCGTACAGCACTACCGGAGTCCTCAAAGCATGCTTTTAAGCGCGCTTTAAAGCATGCTTTAAAGCGCTCTGGTAGTGCGGTACGCGGAACAAGGTGACGGTTTGCTAAAGTTCCCAATGCTACACTCTAAGAGATGCCTGCGTGTCTACTTACTTGCAAAACACTCAAAGAGCCAATCTCTGCGATCTACGAAATCAGCTCAGCGAATGATGAGACGGAACATCTGTTTAGACCTCAAAATTAAGTCTTCGATGTGGCATTATGCACTGTAAAGCGTCATGTTCGCATTGCGTAATGCCACAGCGCAGACTTAATTTT
The DNA here is from genome assembly GCA_037355805.1 of Ixodes ricinus. NCBI lineage: Eukaryota > Metazoa > Arthropoda > Arachnida > Ixodida > Ixodidae > Ixodes > Ixodes ricinus. Next base: position 29,672 of record JAZHYW010065698.1, read on the forward strand.
GAGGTCTAAACAGATGTTCCGCTCATCATTCGCTGAGCTGATTTCGTAGATCGTAGAGATTGACTCTTCGAGTTGTGGGTAAGTAGACGCGCAGGCATTTCTTAGAGTGTAAAGTTACTGCATTTCATTGAAATATTTGGTGAATGCAGGAGCTGCTGGACCTGCATTTTGGCAATCCCATCGTCACACACGAGACACAAAAACTAGAGGGGACAAGCTGATATATAAAAGTCTGCCCAGTAATTAACTTCACTTAGGCGTCAGCAGCCGTCTTGGGTCCCGTCTTGTTTGTCTCTCTCGAGTTTCGCACAGTATCTGCTATACTGTTCAAAAAACAATAACTGTAAAAAAATCACAACGCGCATTAAAAAAATAGCAGGAGATACATTTGAGACTGATTACATGTACACACAGCGCATTATCAAACAGGAGTAATATTTGGTCAGCCTCTAGGTGTTTATGCGAAAATTGTCGCAATCGCCGACCAAGTCGAATTAAAAAAAAAAAGAAGGCTGCCATATATAGCGATTGGGTGAGCGTGGTATGCGTAGAGGAGGGTGCGTAAATGGTGTGGTTGTTGTATTGCTGTTATTTGTAGTGTTCTGTTTGAATGTGTGAGTTGATTTTATTGTATTTCCCGCCTTTCTGTGTATTCCGGGCTTGAATGGCGAGGAAATACCAGCGAAAACTTTTCTCGCAACCTGTAAAAAACGGAGTCTGTGTTTTCCAAAGTTCCACAACAGGAACCCGCTTCTTTTTTTTTTTACCTAAAGTCTATTATTTTTAAGGAAACTCTTTTTTAGAAACTTCCAGGACAAAAACCCGCTTGTTTAACAAAAAGCTTTGTTATTTATAAGAACAGAAACTGTTTTTTTACAAGGCTGGGCAACAGAAATTCAGTCATTTCACAGAAAGGACCAGGAACTCAAAAGGTTATTTTTTGACAAAAATTACGAAAACAGAGAAACAGACGTAAACAGAAAATGGATACAAAAAAGCTGCAAACGTTTTTCTTTTTCTTTACACAGTTGTTGTTTACAGCTGTAGACCACGTTGTTTCTAGCTGGCTATTGAACCGAGCCGTAGGTTTGGTAGCTCATTATAGGGCGACACGAAGTATAGTAGTCGGCCGTGGCGCTTACTCCCTACTATTTTGGGCCTGAGATCCATGTTGCGATTCACTCGCGTTCATGAAGACCACACATCCAACTGCAGTATGCAACACATGGAAAGCGTGGAGCGTGATCCTTTAGCATTAGAAGCTGCTTTCACCATATTAGATGCCATAGGATCAGCACTTTCTAAAGTTTCGACCTTTCATCTGTAGCCTTTGTTGTGCTCCAAGTATACCTAAAATACAGAAATTACTGTTTCACTTCGTACCGTTCGGGACGGTGCAATTTTCTGGAAAATACCCTATGCGTACTTTTAAATTCGGCATTGCATGCAATGCACATCAGTTTTTTAATAACGTCACTAATCTTGGTTAAAGCAGTGCACTAAAAGTGTCCTTAGTATATTAAAATATACGTCAATGCTTGTTTAAAGCGTTTTTTATGATGAAGTATACTCGTACCAACAGATCGCAAAGCCAAGTTATATAAACACATTTATTTTATTTCTGCCGCATCGGGCAGGTCTTCGAAGACAAACTGATCAAAGGGTTTAGATGAGACGGGCAGGGTTCAGGAATTATAAACCTCTGATTTGGTGCGACGTTTCTGTTTGAAATAGTGATATTAAGGATCGGCACTACAACGCGTGGCACCGAGTAAAACAAAAGGCGAAGAAAAAATGAGGTGGAAAGGATGTTTAATAAAATAAACAATGTCCGAGCACATTAGTACAGTACAGCTTAGGTCAAGTGTGCAACTGCTTTGCAGTCTACCGGATACCGAAATATTAATTTATCTCACATGATAACTGAAGAAGACAGGCATGCACGTTTCGAAGTGGTTAATGACGTTGGGCTTTGTCGCGTCCTCCTTTGGTCTTAGAGCTGCAACAAAGATCTTCATTTCCCGTCTGGAGGATTCTATGCTGCCACAAAAGAAGACCCGATTTCCTTTGCCAATGTACACACAACTATACCTGGGGTGTTTCATTTAAGTGAGCTTGCTTGGCTATTTGTGACAAGGATGTGTGCTACTCTTTTTGGGATGTGGGGTATTGTATTCGCAAAAACACCGTGTTGAAACGTGATACTCGTACGAGAGGAAAGCGTACACGCAACTGGAGAAAAATAAGGCCACTATAAAACCTCGACGATTAAAGGCTTCTTACTGTACAGATGTCAGGCCGGCGCCAGCGTATGTCAGTGCCAATCGGGCGCGCAGCGGCCTTGCGGGATCTCGCGAGCGCCCATGCTCCAGGCTAGGTGCGCAATTTATGCACCTCGAACTAAACCTCGTGCAAAAGCTCTTAATTGGTACCGTCCATCTACCTGGTGGCTTGCGCAAGTCAGTGTCTCCCGAGTTCCCACCGATGTATTTTTCTGAACAAGGTGCATCATCTGCAGGGGGATTTGTGCTAACTCCAATGTGCAAGAAACTTAGTTATTTATATAGATGATATGTCTAAAAGGCCCATCTCCCGCTCTAGTTCTCTCCTTTCCTGCCCAGGAGTAGTAATATTACGACAGCATTGCGGCATGTGCCAAGAAACACGCAACGCAGTACGTTGATTGTGCAACGTCAGTTGTTTACGAAATACCCATGACTTGCGGTAGAGCGTACGTTGGGCAAACCGGGAGGTGTATAAATGACAGGGCACGTGAGCATGCCCTATCTGACGAAGCTCCCCATCGGGCGATCTCGCCATTCATTGTTATAGGTGCCACTGATGTGCCTAATCTTGAAGAGACGAAAATTGTAGAAGATTTAAAAGTAAAACTGGGAAAGAATTATTTGAGGCCTACTGCTGAAGGTGAATGGAGAGAATAGCTCGCGTAAGTGCACCGTCGTTCACTTAACCGAGCAAGAGTTTGCTTTTTTGTGTCGGGAGCTTGATTGCGTGTATAAATAGTGAGTGTGTTTTCAATAAACGTTCAGTTGTAAGTATAGCGCTTGGTCCTGTCCCTTCTTTCTCGTGCTCCACGTATTTTTCAGGCGCATCTTCAGTTAAACATGTATCAACTACCACTTAGCCAGCATCAGTGTTGTTGTTCTTCTGTGTTGTTTGACACGTACTTCAGCTGTTTAATAAATTATATCGCACCGTTATCAAGCACCTCGTAAACGTTAAGGACGTCAGTTCGAAGGCAAGGCACTGTACGTCGAATTGAAGTTTTGGGGTGTATTAAATGGGACAAAAGATGTAAGACTACACTTTTTTTTTCCTGAAAGTGTACTTGTCTCAATGTAACTTTGCATCCCTTTCATTTATTTTTCGGGGAGGTTGTTGCACAAGGGCAAAACAATTGTAGTCACTGACCGTATGCAGTCCGAGTTATGGGCGCTGCGGCATTTGTTTGAAAGTGAAACGTTCGCGTGAATAGCTTTGATCTGCGTTCAAAGTACAATGAATTATGCTACATTTCACACTTGGAGTACAACTCTGTCAAGGATGCTACGCAAGCGCGTGCATATAAAACGCTAAATAAAGACGTTCGCTCGCGCCAGCTCTTCCATAGCGTTGTGCTAAAAAATTATAGTGTAGGTGCATGGGCGCCGTAGCTGACGCGGCAACATAAGGTTGTCCTCGTGTACAACAGGAGCTATGCACGCCCACTCGCTCCTTTACAAATGCAGCAAAATGTTATGGTTTCCTTCTTTTTTTTTTTTTGGGGGGGGGGGGGGGGGGGACGTGTTATTTTTATCGTTTTTGCGTATGTCGTACGGGTTTCTACTTTCCAAAACGACGAATACATGCGTGCTGATCTTTGGAGAAGGCACACTTGGTGGTTGATTCATTAACATTTCATATGGGATGGACAGAGAGGATGCGACTGGACTAAGAGGTGAGGTGAACGACGGCTCTTTTCTGTTTTTCATGTCACGCGCTCAAGGACATTATTCCTGCTCTCCGGAGCAACGCAGTGGCCCTCCGAACGTGAGACATACAAGTCATAAAAAGTGTACTTCTCCTTCTGGCTCCTGAACGCCGGCGAGCCACAGCTCACGCGCGGTCAGCGGTCAGAACATAAAGTCTCAGTGATGGAATGGCTGCGCCATTTGCGTCAAATTGCGCCATGAACGAAAGTCTGCTACATCTCGTACCAAAGTGCCGTTTTTGCTCAGAATTGCGCCACACCTGCGCCAAGATGGGCTAAGCAACGCAAGAAATAAAATCTTTTAATATTGTTCTACCCTAATATTTAGAGAAGCAGGAGTGAAGTAAAATAGCACAAATATGTATTTCACAGTGTTTCTAGTCACCGCATAGTTTGCTTTATCGTGGCACAGCACAATCGAAGGCTCGATCACATACTAATTAAGGCGTAAGTCACGAAGCATTCGCTGCATTTTATTGGTTTAGTCGATAAAAGAACCCGTACAGGAGGATGGACGAATGCCATGATGTAGCGCTTTAACGCTGGTTGGTTTTATTGGCCGTGCGCATTTAAATTAAGGTCAAACGAAATATTGAGATAGCTCGAACCACGCTGGAACTGGTTGAAGCGCTGGCGGATTGATCGCCGACAGTGTCTATATTTCTAGACGACGTTGGCGATGTCAGACAGCTGAATGTCGCGAGAAAACATTGCCAAATTGTAGGATGGCGGCTACTTTGATAAGACAGAACGAGGGCATTGTACTCCTGATAAGATCACTTGATTATTGTCTGCCGCATGCCTCTATGCCGCCCCTCACAAGTGCGCGCGCGCGTCGAGCTTCACCGCTTTGCACGGGAGTGCTAGGAGCAGCGGCTGACATGGGTGAGCGCCTGGATTGGCGCTGATATGCCAATTATGCCTCAAACTATTCAAACGTCCAACTTTTATGGTCTTAATGGTAGGTTGATCTCCAATTTTCAAAATCTGCACTGAGAAAAAAAAAGTGACCTATATTTGAATAAATGGTAGTCAGTTCTGTTCCCGTGCAGCTGTCGATTTAAAGAACGGCGAGCTTTGGCTTCACTCTTGTTCCAACGCCGCTAAGGACCAGTGTCGCTTGCTCAAGTGTAGGTTTTCATAATATTAGGAGGTGGTTTTGGCAGTTTATCTTTTTAAAGTCTTGAGTTTGGTAGGTTCACTGAACTTGAAGGACCTATTTTTGTTGATAGATGTATTAGCGGATATGCTGGTTTTTGCGGGCATTTTTCAGAAATTATATTTACAGGCATAACAAACTACCGGCTGTAAAAGTGCGAGAGGTGAGAAGCATTATCCCAACTGAAGTGTTGCGGCATGATTATTTTTGTGTTTTAGTGTCTATTGAAATGGAATCTACTCTTACTACATCTTTATTTCTGAAAAAAGGCTTTGTGTTCCTTTGGCGCT
>JAZHYW010065699.1:0-55568 GCA_037355805.1 Ixodes ricinus
AAGTAGCTGTACCAATGCAGATTGTTGGGCTAGTTGGTATTGAATTTGACGACGTGATAGTGCTGCGTCGACAAGGGGAGACAGACAACACGGAGCGCTCCGTATTGTCTAGTCTCCTCGGTCCTTTGTCTCAAGCGCCATCATGTCGTCAAGTACTGTAAACAACTTATTTTTCGCAGGGTCAGTATTTCTTATATAGGTTAGAGCTAAAGTTTTGGACTTATTTGCTGGTCCCAATTTTTGCGACGCGGTGGGATTTTAATATAGATTTCAACAAATGGCATTCTGTCCAACGTTCGCGTATCGTTTTGCGAATGCAATATTTACGAAATCGAAGCTTTTATACCAGAAAGTCGCTTGCGGTGGTGCAGTTAGGTTGCACCACGGTGACATAATCTGTTTCATTCAGCTCGTTAAAAACAAGTATTTGAAAGTTTTGTTATTTTTTAACGACGTGTTTTCGTTGGGCGTGCTAACTAACCGAACTGAAAACGACCGGAGATGATACGGTTCTCTTTGTGCGCCTAATGCCAACTGATCGTCTACGCTGCAAGAACAAGCGAGTTTTATCGTTTTTTTTGATGTCTGGGTGGTGTACCGGTTTTTCTGGTATCCCGAAGATGCAAAACACTTTTACAGCGATATAGGGAACATTATCACACAAGGCGCTGAAACGCAATACGTTAAGATAGATTGTATATCTGCATGGTATACTGGTTTCTGGCAGGCAGCTGGAAGACGTCGAGATGACGTCGCAGTATGGTCCTAGACGTTGGGCGACGTCGAAGTGGTACTTACCGAACTTCTTTATCGGCGGCATTGGTACGTCCGCATGAGAGGTTCCGACAACGTCAAACGCACGCGACGTAGGTGGACAGCGTCATAAGTTTCCACTCTCGACGTCTTCAACCGTCTGTTCGAGCGTCTTCAGCGCGAGAAGACTTTCCGGAACGTCGAGCCCGAGACGTCGTAAAAATGTCCTGAGCAACACCTTGACGTCTTCGACATTCATCGACGGCAGTTCTGCTGCTTTTCTCCGGGAAGTTACTTGAACGTGGAGGCACGAGACGTCCCAACAATGTCCTGAGCAACACCTTGACGCCGTCGACATTATTCGACGTCAGTTCCACGCGTTGTTTCGGGAGTGTTCCTCGAACGTTGAGCGCGAGACGTCCCAACAATGTCCTGAGCAACACCTTTGACGTCATTGGCATTATTAGACGTCAAGTTCTACGCTTTCTCCGGGAAGTCTTGAACGTGGAGTACGAGACGTCCCAACAATGTCCTGAGCAACGCCTTGACGTCATCGACAATATTCAACGTCAGTTCTACGTTTTTTGTTTTCGGAGGTTCTTTGAACGCTGAGCGCGAGGCAGGGCCGTACCCGAACAAAAAATGTCGGGGGGGGGCCTTTCGGGGACAACGGCGGCCATTTTGGAGACGTCTATTGCCTTGTTTTCGCCTATCGAATGATGTGCATCAAGTGGCGTGTAATGGAGAGTCATAGCAAACGGAGAACGGACCCGGTTTTTGCGGTGTACCCGGTAGCCGACCGGCGCCGCTGCGCGTGCGCAGAGGTGGAAGACAAAAATCGGCTGGCTGCAAATGCACCGACCATGTACCACGCTATACTACAAAAGTATGTTTTCGGGGGGGTCTGAACCCCCTAACCCCCCCTAGTTACGGCCGGCGCGAGGCGCCCCAACAATGTCTGAGCGAACACCTTGATCACCCTAAACAAGCGCCTTAGTAGAGCCCAAGGTGCTGTCATATCACTTTATAGTTTCTCTTCAATGTCAGCATTTTTTGAATACTGTGCATGCAATCCACATTTCAAACCTGGCTTCTGAGCTGCTGAAATCTCTTACAATATTATCATTCTCGTGAATGTTGTTTTTGTAGGAATTGGCTAAAAGCCGAGAATTCCCCGACAACATAAACCAGGAGGTCAGCGGGGCTGTGAGTAGCATTTTAGCGTTTCTAACTTAATATCAGCCGTCTTTGAAGCTGTAAGAGAATTGATAACAATGCGGTTGATTTCTGCAGCTGAGCCGGGTTGAAGGGTGCCGGTGGACAGCATGCACAGTATCGAAAACGTTGTCATTGACGCGAAATCTTAAAAGTGACACTTCCTGACAGGTCCTTGGGCACTATAGGACGCTTGTTTTGGGGTGACTTCTGAATCACAACCCAAAACTGTGCAACATAGGAAGCGGGTCGAATTTACCGATCACTGGGGGGCTGGGGGGGCACCGTTCCCCATGATGCCCTGGATTGCGGGGCCGGGGCGCTTGGGGGATTTAGCAAAAGGTCTATTCCGTCCAAATAATGCATGCTTTCGCGAAGCTGATACCTTCGAGCAACGAAGCCAGACTGCGGTTGACTCCATTGTTCCATGTGGCGACCCGCGTCAAGCACTCGCTGTCACTGAGGTCCCGTCCAGTCCCTAGACGTATGCTTGACGTTTTATGGTCGTTAAATGGGCCGCTATTTCAACGTTGACATGACGTTAATGGCACAGGCGTGCGCTCGACATTTAATGTCGTTAAATGGGACGCTATGTTATCGTTAATATGACGTTCTCAATTGACATCCCGTTCAGTTTAGACGTATACTCGACGTTTTTTCTGGTCGTTAAATCGGGACACTGTGACAACGTTGATATAACGTCATCACTTGGCTTCTGGTCCAATTCAGACGTGCACTCTACGTTCTAAGGTCGTGTTAGTGGGACGTTATGTCGACGCAAAATCCACCAATTCTGTGTTTCGACATTAGCCTTTCCATATTCGTTGTGGCTAGCGTTACGTCCGGACGGAGCACTGGAAACGCGTATACTAACCCCCCCCCCCCGCCCTCCCTCTCTCTCCCCGTGAACCTAGGGAAGGCGGAGATTTGGACGTAACTTGGGTTACGTCGGACGTAACGCTAGACACTTCGTTCCAATAATACGTCGAAGGGACTTGACGTTCAGACTTTCGACGTTCTTTCGACGTGGTTCCTGACGTCATCACGTTCTTTCGTCGTCTTTCGACGTGTCTGTGCTGCCTGGGTAGCGCAACGGTGCGACAATTTTCCTTCTGTCATTGTTCTTACATTATATATGTTTTTTTTTTTTAATTCATCGTAAACTGAAAATTAGTACAGCCATTGACAGTTGTCGCGACTTCGCCAGCTCAGAGCTTCCTGCCTTTGATAACACCTGGGCGTCGCATGAACTTCGAGTGTGCATGCGCGGCCATAGCCCGACGGATGTGGTGACCATATAGTGTCATTAAAATGTACGCTAGAGGTCCAACTGGCGCTAGCGTGCGATTTCAAATTGAAACAGATGGCAATCAGTTTGAAATTGACGGCCGGCAATGCGTTTCTATAGGAAAAAGTGAGCACATTTTTTCCCTGCGCTCGATTATAAGAGCAAATATCACGAACTATTCATTAATACTATAGACAGCTTGAAACGTTTCTCAGTCGCGTAGACAAACATATTAGTCAATTCCGGCGTTCTTTTTTTTTTTCGTAGTTAGGGCATTAAAAACGGTGCAAAAAATGGCTTCTCACATTTATTTATGTATACACTATCCGACACTGTTAGCGCGAACGTGGCATCGGCGCTTCCCTGCGTGGGTGGTTTACGTGCCAGAGCAATGAAGAGCATTTCGAAAATCAAGAGAGACATCAAGAACTACGCTCTAACACCTTATCAGTATGTACCTTTTCGTGTAGACGATCAAAATAAAGTGAAGTAGAATAATGAGTGCGATTTGCATTAAATAACATTCGTTTTATGCACTCTGCTGCTCATATGTATGGGTGCACACTGCAAAGGTTAGTTTGCGTTAGCGCTCAAAAGCTGGTACTTGCACGCTCGAAAACTTTTAAAATCGGGAAAAGCAACAGAACTGTTACTGGCGAATACATAGAGCACAAAAATAAAAATAGGAACGCGTTATATAGTGCGTGTACTTTTACTGCTGTCTGCGTTTTAACGCTTGTATATAGGGGTCACTTTAGTATCATATAAATCTCACAGGTTATCAACATTAGCGTCACCGGGGTTCTTAGCGCACCTTAAACAAGTCTTACGTTCTTTTCGACTGCTTTTCTTGCTTAGATTTGCCGCTTGTCTTTACACACTTGCCGTGGAACATGGGACTGAATTCAGAGTACTGGGAATTCAAACATTGCTCACTCATCATAAAAATACTGTAACAAAAGCAATTTCACTCTTGCAATGTTAATAAAGTTTCCTTCTATTCGATACGACCCAAGTAACAAAGGTAATTCCTGTTATTTTCCGGCGAAGAGACAAAATGAACGCGCGATTTCCCATAGGAATGCACAGGAGCACCGCAAAAGTGAACTGGTACCTCGCTGCTTCGATTTGAAACCGGAAGTACCATAGAAACTATAGCCACATCCGAATCTCTAGTGTACATGATGATAACTCTATGAGGGTGCCTATAGGCTGTCTGTCTCAGGTAAAGACATCCTGAGACATCGTTGTATCACTGAGTGGGCCTGCTGGTGACGTGATGGCGCACTCAGTGCGTGACTTGTACGGTAAAATGGCGTCTAAGCATTAGCCAATTCAACGCGACCGAATTGAGTCACACCGGATTGCACGCACTTAAAAAACGATTTAAAAAAAAGAACGATTGGGCGGAAAAATGGCTGATATATCACCACTCAAGCAATAGCGCGCGTACGTGTGAAGGTATACTCTACCGACAGAAGTCAGCGAGCGCCTTCTGGAGGCTAATATCTAAACACGATGCCCCTGTGCTTCGTTTCAGCTTAGGTTCGAGCGCGGACGATGTTATGAGCCGAAGGGCCAATCATACAGCACAAAAGCTCAGCGTCATGGCGTGCTTTTTGCGCTTGATATGTCTAGCCGCGGAGGAGCACGCACACAGAGACGGCGAATACCGGCTGGTCCTATCAACTGCAGAGAGCACGCCATGACGTTGTGCCTCTTTCGCTGTTTGATTGGCCCTTCGGCTCATAAAATCGGCCGCTCTCGGACCTAAGCTGATATCAAGTACAGAACAGCTTTAAAAATCGCTCATTCTCTCAGTCACGATCCAGGGGACCACTATCTCGCACCCCGGAAATATTCCTTCGTTTCAGATTTTCACACATCCTGGGGAGGCGGGGGGATCATTAAAACCGGAAGAAAACAAAAATACAATCGGACAAAGTCAGATATAACTCACGAAGCAGTCTCGAGTGAGCCGTCGCTATCACAAATTATAACAATTTCTAAATTTTTTTTAAGAGGAGCAGGAAAAAACCAAAAACGCCCCCATTTCCGTTTTTATCAAGGAATGAGCGCAGTTGTGCGCCTTGAAACGCATCCAATAGCCTTCTTCTGAGTGCGCCATTGTATCTCGGGCGGGCTGTCGTGCATGGTACGTCTAGGGGTGCCCTCCTAAATTTCCGCAAATGGAAGAGGTTCGCCAGTCGCTTTTTTTTATGTTTGATTTGCCAGAGTTTCTCAGCCAAATGTTTTGGCCGAGTCGCGCGCGAGCGCCGCCGCGCCCGGGCAAAGCGCGTTTTTGATTGAAATCTAAAAGTCATTTCCTGCACTACAGCGCTTTTCCGCCAATGAAAAATGACAATGAACGCCGCATGGAGCAAGCATACAAACTGGGGGAGAAAACGTACAAAAACAAATTTGATTTAAGTAAAAGAAAACGCATGCATTATCTACGCCAAAGCGACGTCCGTTCATTTATCATTGCTTCGGGGCTTTAGGGGGCGCGGAGGATAAACGGGCACGGTGGTACGCAAACAGACTTCCTCTTTTTGTTCAATTCCTAACCTGAAAAGAAATATATATGTAAAAGAAAAAACGAAACCTATAAATGTTTTCTCATTTTCTTTTCATTCATCTCGGAGGCGAAACCTTAGTTGCCGTTAGGCACATTCGAGAGACTTCCTCACCGCGATGACTGATATGTAAATCTAGAAAAGAAAAAAACAGCTGTTGGCGCAATTTGCACGATAGGACGCTGTTCGTAAAAACATAAAACAAAAAGTAAGAAAAAGAAGAAATAGCGGTTAGTTGCGTCTAATTTTTAAGAAAACGATGCCAAGTTTTTTCTTTTTATTTGTTTTGTCGTTGCGTTTTTTGAGGCGCAGAATCTCTTTCCTCCATCAATGCGGAATTCGCAGACACAGTTATGCAGCCGGTAAACATGAACATGTGCACACTTTTTATGTGAGTTTTAGGTAATGACACAGGCCGCTACGTAAATTAGGCGAGTGCATAATATAGACGTCTTCGTTCTTTGCGTAAGGTATGCAGCTATTTCCTTCGCGTCTTACGGGGGAATTTTAAAATTCCTCGTTCGGGGCACCTTGCATGGCAGTGGAGGAAATTATCATAGTTCTTCCAACTTGAGGATTCCTTTGCTCAGTAACAGAAATAACTATTGGTCGTGCATGGTAATTGCGCGAGAGATCATGTCCGTTTCGTTCTCTAAGCGTGCGCTACTTAAAAATCAGTCTCACAAGGGGAAAAAAAAGAGACTTATGATTAATTCTATAAATATTTCAGACGACACATCATCGCGAACTTCGAAGCGAACTTAGCTCCTGACAGAGCACAATCAAAAGGAATGTTTAGATTTTTTTAACAGCTTGGCAATATAGCGTCACGTCGCGTAGGCTTACGTTATATGCCCATAGTGTCAAGCGCGTGTCCAAATTTTCTCATCCAACGAATAAGATCCAATCGGGATATTATCAGTGATCCCCCTTGTTCAGTTTGCCTATAGCCACCGTGGAGTTAAGTTGCGTTTGGCAAGGAGCGCTCTCTAGTGGAGAATTGTTGCAGCCTTTCCATGGCCGTTTGCTCGCTGTCATCTCTGCCTCCTTGGCTGAACGCATTCTGAGCATCCGCATAGCTCTCATTTGTACGTTATCTCACGCCGGGCATGCGTTCCCACTCTGGGCAATTTTCGCCTGTGTGAAAAGCGTTGCAAAAACGTTCAAGCTGGATCGGGACTAATCAAAGCCGATTCACTTCGTCTTTCTTCTTTATGAATCCTCATCACACTACAACGGCGTCAGCTCAGCGTTTGGGCCCGAGTCCGACGCCGACGGGCCGTCCACGCATTGACCAAACAGAAGTGCCGGGCCAGCCGAACGTTGACGCAGTACTTGAGCAAAATACCTGCCCCCTCTCGGTATAGTGTCAGAATCTGAGTTCGCATTGAACAGGCATTCCTATACTAAGTTTCATCGTACAAGCGAAGCATACGTTACGAGCCGAGGAGCCAATGAAAGCGTGCCAAAAGCGCAACGTCATACCGTTCGCGGTCTTTCTGTGCATGGTTATCCACCAGCCCATCCAAAGTTCAATCAAACGCTGAGTGTGCCCTGTGAGTTTTGGTTTATAGTCTGTTGTATGTGCTTGTGCGCCCTCTTTGCTCTGACAGGGACTGTAGGGTGAAACAAAGTAAAGCCTCCCTGGATGTTCCCAATATCGAGCTCCAGTGTCCGAGTGTCTTGCTAGACGTGGCGTCCCGATGCAGCGCTTTTTATACACCTTTTCCACAAGGGCGCAGCCATCTTGAATGTCGTTACTTCTGATATGCGGTAAAATATCGTTTTAATCTCTCCACGCTGCTGGAAGGTGCTTACAAAAAATGCGTGACTGTCACACACTCTTGCATTGCCTCACCTATATTTTCTCGCGTATTCCAGGTTGAAATGTTTTATTATTTTTTCGTCCCGCATACAAGATACAAAACCCACGTTACTGAGAACGGCAGGAAACAGAAAACCCTCTGTAACCGCCAGCCCTCTATGACCGCCAGCGGTACTGAGGAAAGGCGACCGAGTCGTCTCCTGGGGCTCTCATCTGGGAACTTGGCGAAAAAGTCTGTGATTAATACGACCGCCGCGAGTGACAGGCGCCAAGATCAAGCACGGAGCCGGTCAATCACGACCGCCGAATTCCCCGCCGACGTTTTTGCCAAATGTTATGACTAGAGGCCCAGGTCGCTCTACTGGGCGATCACTAAGCTGCGAATGCTCGTGCATGTTCGCTATTTTACAGAATGGAGCTATAGTCCACGCTGGGAACGCACTTCACATCCTATAGACAAAGGTGTCGGCATCCAGAGGCCGGATATTAAGACGTTCTTATACGTCCCCTCTCTCGAGTGAAAGAGCACGCCACGATTTAATGCCATCTTTGCGCTGTTGAGACAGTCTGATTAAGAAGGCAGGTGCTAAGTCTATCCGCTTCAGAGCATCTGATGTCATATAGACTTGAACGCGCCTTCGGCCCCTGAACTGGGGTGCCGAGCATTCCATCAGAACGCCGCATTTTGTGGAAAAGAGCATATTATTATCATGCCCGTGATCAACAAGACTGCTTTGAACGTCTCTACCTCAGAAAAGAAGCGTGCTGCCGCAAGAAGACTTTCGGATGCGCATATATCTTGTAACGCTGACCTATCGCTTTCTAGCTCAAGGTATATTCCATCCTCGTTCACAGTTTTATTTCTTATCAAGAGTGGACATTATGGTCACGTACGCGCACGGTTTTGAACTTCGCGGCAGGAGGGATCTTGCATAAAGAAGGTCGAGAACTGAGTTGGGTGGATGCCTCATCGACGGAAATTTGATTGTAGAACTCTGCATCTCTGTGCTTGCTTCAGCGCGAGAATGTAATCCCCAAATGGAATTGCCATTTTATTTTTTTCAGCGGCACGCCATTATCAAAGGTTCACGCCGTGGCATTCAGGCGCTGCGAGACTTCGCCGTGAGGGCTCGTTTATGCACAAGGGGGGGGGGGTTATTTACAGCATATGACTGAACAATGTAAAATCGGAACGCAAGCATAAGGACATTCGTGCGGAACTAGTAAGAAATTAGTACACTCGAAGCTGATAGCAAGAATAGACGCAGTTTTACTGCATAATGACCCGAAATCAGCAGGGTCCAAGATGGTGACGATGAGGATGGAGACTGTTCCACGTCGCCGTGACGGCCTTAGCAGGAACAAATGACCGATTGAAGCAGTTAGTAGAGTTCAAGGTGGCTCGCGCGCGCGCTCGTCGACGACTTCGCGTGAGCTGTTTACTGCCAAGGGTGTCTTTCGCATATGACTGGAAGGCGTGCGACGTGCGGAACGAAGCACAAGGCCATTTATGCGAAACAGCTTAAAATAGCACACCGCAATCTGAGGTACTATTAGGGCGACCATGCCCAAGACGTTTGGACACCTTGAACATAAGACGATATTGTACAATTTGATTTCAATGCAAACTGCATTGGAACTCCTTGAAATTATTAGTAGCTGTCCGTTTTCGCTATAGATATTTCAAGTCCATTGGTTACCAACATTTGTGTGACAGTAATTATTCGCGTGCGACACGCATCTAACTGTCATCTGGCTCGTCTCACAATAAGGGGCATTCACTGGACGCCATATTTGAGGGCGATGTTTAGGGCGCATGCTCAGAACGAGCTTACATTAATAGCCTGCTAAGATTGCCTGCCGGCAATCTTGATGGTGTGGAATGCACGTTGCAAAAGAACTGTGGAAGCTCGCCGTCAGCACGCGCTCAGGAACCACGCACACAGATATGGCCGCCAGTGAATATCTCCCTATAGACCGATCTCACCAGCCAGTTCAACTACGCCACCGCTGCCGCATCGCATCGAGGAAGTTTAGTCTTCCAGCACGTGCGGCAACCTCGCTGGAGCTTTTTGTGCGTGTAGAGCACGAGACGTCACAAGCCCTCTCATGCACCGCCGTCTGCCTCCTGTGAACTTAATGTTATGGTGGTGTCACGCATGCGCCGAACTCTTAGTGAGATCGGTCTATTTACAGATAGGAGGTCTTGAGTCTTCAGACATTGACATGACGCACTCATTTCGTTAACATTTCCCAGCGTTTACGAATTAGGTTTTTTGTTTTGTTTTTGCGATCGGCCAAACCATTTGTATTCGTCCAGAAAAAAGTTACAGAATAATGTAATATACAAAACGAAAAAAAAAAACTTAAGCTGAATTTGAGCTACACCATTCAATATGTTAGTTCAACCGGATGTTCTATTATTATGCGTGCACACACACAAAAAAAAATATTTCGAAAGAGAACATGACAGCAGTTATAAACCACAACAGGACCTTTTTTTTCTTTTTTTCCCTTTCTCTTTATCGCGGCCTCGTCCTTGAAAGCGAGGAACCTATTCAAGTTCAAGAGCGCGCTCTTCACTATAACACATTGTCGAGAGTTTCACCGCGGGGAACTGCGAAAACCTCTTGTTTCGAATCTGAAGGCGAGAGGACTGCATCCCAATTTACATACACCGCAAGTACTCGATGAAAGAAAAGCCTTACACGAAAACCACAAAAGAAAGTGTCTCGTTACGCATTGTCCGGACACCATCGCCTCAACGATCGGGGACGGCGCGCCTCGATGCACACACAGAGCACATCCGCACGTCCGTAGGGACGACCCAACATTGGGCCCTCCAGCCTCACTCAGTCCCGCATGACGTACACTCACGACGGGATGCAGACCGAACACCGGGAGGGTATCATATCGAAATTGCAAATGAGGCGAGAACAATTTATTGTCACCAACACCGCCACCTCCTAAAGGCCCGCGACACACAAAGGAGTACGAAAGGGACAGGAGACAGAAAAGCAAAAAGAGACAAAGAGAGAGAGCGAGGAGAAAGAGAGGTTTCGCACCAGAGAACCAATCCCGCCACACAACACACGGCACGGCCTTTCACGAATCACACCCTGTGGGCTCCCCCATTCTCTGCTTTGCAGACCGCCTGTAGTAGCGGCCGTCATGGCTGCGCGATATCTTACTTTCAAATTACGGGGGCACTTAGCATGCACTCGTAAACGCCTCTCCGGTCTCTCTCCACCGCCCTCGTCGCGGCAGCAGTAGAAGCGATAGCACTACCGTCGCTTACCATATGCCGTGTGCGCGCCGCGGCCGGCACCTCCCGAGCATATCGACCTTGTTGGCATTCTGGCTACACCTCGCCTCTCTTTTCTTTGAAAAACCAAATATCCGTAGTCCCTTTTACAACCCCCCCGCCCCCTCCCCCCTCTGATACCCTCTTATCCGGTCCGTTAACGTCGCATCCGCAAAGACGGCTTTTCCGCAACGTCGCGTCCGGTTAAACGAAACAACGTCTTTCGGAAAATTGAATCCCCCCTCCAATACGTACTCGCAGATCTATAAAAGAAAACGGCTCGACCAATCCCCGATTGTGAAAGCGCGGTCGTCCGCGAATCCAATGAGAGGGTTTCAAACCCATACCATACACACATAGACTTCGACCGGGGGTGCATCCAGAACTGGGACCGCGGCACGGGATAGAGGATTTGAACTCCCACCCGGTGCTGCAGATAACTATTCCGAAACCTTTTCTCAGCAGTAGGTGGGTCCGTCGTCGAACTCGTGAAAGCCCCTACAACGCGACACCGGGTCAAAAACAAACAACAACAACAAAAGTTCGGCCACAAAAGTTTGGAAATCCTTCCCTCTGCTGCAAAACGGGTACGGGGATGCCCAAAGAATGAGTAATATGGCCCCACCGTGCTGTATACATGGCGCTGCATTTCAATGGGCGGCTGGTCCTATGGGACACGCACACGGCCTGTCAGCGTCCCGCAGAGCGGCGAAGGACCTCGGTGTATTTCATCCCGGTCTCCGGTGTGTCCGCGATACTTTTCGGGTGGTTTACGGGCATGCCGCTGAGGAGAATCACAGCCGACACCTTTCTTTGAGCCCCGCACAGGTAAGTGGGTCCGGCGTGTAGTGTTCACCCCTCCAGGACAAACTTACACGATGGGGATCAAGGGAGCCCCCGTGTCCAGAATATTCTTACCTGCATGCCGCGCTCCCTTTCTTGTTGCACACGTGGCGACTTTTTGCATCCTGGAGCTTCTCAGCTTTCAGTTCTGTTGTGTGCTGAATCTGTACAGGAATATATATATACCTTTCTCCATTTCATGGAAGGATGTCCCGGCAATGGGTTGCATCCGCGTTTCCCCTAGACCAATATTTAAATGTTGCTTTTTTGTTCGCAACGTATAGACTCCGCGGGGGCATATATACATGAGAGGACGCCGGATCGGATGACCCTTGAAAGCGGGCAGATTCAAAACTCGCTCCGTATCAGTACACGGAGACTCCTTTGTGAACATTCACAATGCAACTGCAGTGTGCATTCATTTATTTCTATGTTTCTTTTTTTATTTATTTAAAAGCCTGCATATCAATATCTCCGCGCATCACGTTCAACGCTATTCGACACCATCTTGGGTTTATGAGTCCTTACAGCAGCGGATACGTCTACTTTCGGAGGTCCAAGGGCTCCGGCAACGTCGAGGCTATTGATATATGGATGTATATGCGATACATTTCCGATGTCACGAGAACTTTACAGAGGTACAGTAGCGTGTGTTTTGTCGAGCAGAGAAGTAAAGCACACAAGCGAACAAAAGAAACAAACTAACAAAAGACGACAAAAAAAAAAAGAACGGTGAGTTATATTTGAAGGTTGGAATAAAAGCTAATCCGCGGCCAGGACTTGCTTGGCTTATCGTAGATGGCTGTTGTCACGGTCGCGCAAAGCCTGCGAAGTTGTCAAATCCCAAGTTACAACGGATTCACAGTTCGCGTGAGACTACGCATTCTGAGAAGAAAAGACAAGTGTCCGAGTCAACAGAAAAAAAGAAAAAAAAAAGGAAGGGAGCCACATCTGTAAAGAGCATTTGGACGGGAAGAAAGGTGTAGAGAACCAGCAAAAGAATCATCCCTGTCTGTTTCCCTCGCCACGGTTTGGAAAACGAGATTATGACCCCAGCGCGGTGGTTCCCCCCACGACGAGCACAAAAGCTTACAAGTAAACACGTTATCGATCTCGGCTCAAAGGTATACAGCAGGCCTCTTTCGGGGGAAGCAAAACAACCGCGCAGAGAGCTTAAAAAGATAGAAAAGCAATGCATGCAGTTCTCAATCCCTCCATGAATGTTCTTTTCACAGCAGCTTGCAGCAGCTGAAACGAATTCATACCGCGCGGTTCTGGATGTATATTCCAGATAAGCAGGGTTGTAATGGTCTCGGTGGGGTTCGCTGTTCATACGCGTGTAACCTCTCGAAGTTCTACTACCACTACCGCTTAGAAAGATTCAGGGGTGCGTCAACGCCGAGCTTATGAAGGAGAAAAAAAAATGAAAGAAGGGAATAGAAGACGTGAACGAAAGGGGAAAAGGAAATAGACGAAGCCCCTTTTTGTAGATCGAGAATCTCTCTGACAATGTGCACCTGAAAACCCCGTGTGCTCCGGTCGTTCTCTCTGTGTGCGGCCGAGGGCGATATCTGAGTCACCCAGGGAACGAAGATTAAAAAGGAAAGACGGAAAGGCAGGCGAATATGAAATGACGCACGCTGCAAGAAATAGCAATAACAAAAAAAAAAAAGTAAGACGACGAGTTTCGTTTTGGAGGGCTGATAAAGGAACTCTAACAAACCAATGGGATACCGACCCTCCAACTCTGCATTTTTGTTTGGTTTAATTTTCGTATTCGTAATATTTTTCCCCCGCTCGATGTGAGAGCGTTTGCTACGATCACTGTAACGTGGCACACAGACATTCAAACGCAAGTTTGGTGTCGGTGTGAGATGTAAGAAACCTGGGAAGTTCCTCCCAGGAAGAGACTCCTAATCTTGCTCATCTATAGACGAAAAAAGATGCGCAATATGGTGGATCTTTCTTTCGCTGAGAGCAACTTCTAGTAAAAAACAACAGTACATGAACGTAGCTTTTGTAAAAGAAAAAGCAAAATTAAAAATACATATGTTTTTTTTTACAATATACTTTAGTTGGGGGAACACAGCGAAATTCTCGCCGAATAAAACGTAGTTTAAAACCCATGTGGATGTGCCAAAACAGAGCTTAGAGTATTTTTAGTGTGGATGAATTAATTTGATCGCTTTCATTCTTCTGACTGTTCAGACGTCGCCCATACTGTCACGTGGTATATAAATAATTCCGGGATTTTATAATATTGATAAGGTGAAATCCACATAAACATTGCGACGCAAGAATTTAATGTTGCAATCTGAACTCGAATGATGACTAGAACCATATAAACAAGGACAATAAAAAAAATGGGGGGGGGGGGGGAGACCACAACAACCAGAGGATACTTCTTGATATATTTGATAGTCCGCACCTGGCGCTTAGTCCCCACCTGGTGCTTGGCAGACACCAAAATCTTCTCATACACGGCACACCTGGACAAACGTCTGTTTTCTTAGCTCACAAAGAGGCTTGTATTATAAATAAATCATCATTAGCACGCTCTTTCCTTCACAAAATCCGTCACGTCTCGTCATAATGAACGATCTTGAAAAACAAAATTACTGTGCAGTCCGCGCGCGTAGATAGTCCGCGCAGCCTGAAATTTAAACTTTTAAACATGTATAGTCCGGGGACTATAGCCCTGGAAATAAGGTATATGTTTTTGGGAGTCTGCTTTATGCGAGCTCAAACATATTGGGTGTTGCGGGTTGATGCGCTACATTTCCGCGATTAATATTTCTTTATTCGCCCTTCCTCTGCGAGGCTATTAGACAGTTTAGACAGTAAGATAGGGTAGAGAATGGTTTCGGGGAGTTCACTAGATTAGAATCAAACAGATATACGCATAAAAGAAAAGAAATTTAGTCGTGGAAACATAGAAGTGCGCGTTCCGGAAGCGAAAATGTATTTGCCCCAGGCTAAACGAATGCATGAGCGCTCTTTTTACGCAAATCGGGATCCGAGCCGCAATGAAATCTAAACGGAAGTGGTGGTGGGAGTATCACATCTATATGTTTCTCCCGCATGAAAAAAGAAAGGAAAAAGAAGTATCATGTTCTAGCGTTTTCTTGCTTATTGATATCGACGAAAATTAGAAAAATACAAGAATTATGATGAAGAAAAGCAGGTTCGAGACGAGAAAGACCTTTTTTTTTAATGTTTTACAAGTATGTATGGTTGTATGTATGATTAAAGAAAAAGACACTCATACACACATTTAGAGAGTTCGGCATTATAAATTTTTGCCGATTTGCTTTCTGGTTATTGTAATCTGGATGAGCGTTTTGTATTTATTGAGTTTTATATTCATTTGTCTGGTTTCAATCTCTCAAGCAGTCGGCCTCCCAGGATGTCCGCTAAATTATGATTTTAGTGCACAAACTTTTGTTCGTTTAAAAGCATGCCGGAGCAATCAGGTCAAGAGAATATTACCAGGAACAATCATCGATCGCTATACTAGGTTTCCCCATGTGTATGATAGTGTAGAAAAGCAAATACGAATATGCCTAGATGTATGATTACCAAAAAATATCACAGCTTTCGAACTGAACGACTCCCAGATTCGACGTGTTGATGACCAACTTCCATGATACACAATGCAATCAATCAATCGTTGTTACCACGTGATGCGCATCCCGGGGATCAAAGGGAGGAATTTCTCCCCCATGTGAATACCCCTTTTATCTACGCCATAGATGATCGTCTTAACTTTCTAAGGGGGGGGGGGTATACAGACTTGCCATTTTCAGGTTTCGCGCACCTGTTTCAAAACACCGTCGCACGAGTGCTGCTTCAGCGTTCGGCTGGAACTCGTGTCGTCACTAACTGAAATCGAGTCCCAAATGAGCGGTGACGCGCAGCACTGGGTTTCAATCTGTTCCCCACACTGGCCTCCGCTAGGTGATCCAAAGAAGATACATCACTGGCCCATTCACAGAGCAGCGCTTGACTACGTTAGGTTGCCTATGTTTAAACTCTGTGGGATCGTTTGACCTTATACGACGCCCGATTCAGATAACCTGCGTTCCAGTCGCTCCCAATGAAGTCACACAACACACCATTGCAATAAAACAGCTTTAGTGACTTAGGCTCCGTTGTCTAAGTCCCGTTCCTCACAGCTGCAGCTTGTAACACCCTCAATCAAAACTTGCTGGACCCTCGCTTAGTATCTCCTTAAGTAGCCCCCTGAACCTCTTTGTCTCCCGGCTCCCTCCTCTCCTACCGAGGATTTTATGACTACTTCCATACTGAGGATGTTGTGACTATACTCCTCACCGAAGATGTTGTGACTAGATTGGGTCGCATGTGAACCACGAGGCACACGGCGCCAGTCTGGCAAAACGGATGTGCGCCGGTAGACAAGCAAAGCATGTAGACGTGACAGGGTACGAGGGGTCTTAGACTGGCGGGCAATGTCGGCCTTGGCACCGGACACGTGGAGGCAAAGTTAAAGGTCCTCCACAAATCGTGTTCGAGTAGGTCCGATTTTTTTAGCAGGTCATATCACGCCATAACACAGATAGATCGATGTTGACGCCAGTAGGTTTTTGAACGCCAAGGTATACAAATCTTTTACTTATGTTTTTACATCTATGTGCTCTGTCCAGAATTTGCTCTTGTGGGATGTCATAGCTGTCTGCCAAAGCATGGAGCTGTGAAAGTAAATGCAGCCTTCGTTTTAACGTGACCTCCACAAGAGTTTGCAGCATAAGTTGGCCAAACTATGAAGCTGCAAAAATAGGTTTTAAAAAAAGCTTTGCTGCAGCCGCCAGTGCTTCGACTGACGCATTATTTTCGCCCGAGTGCTGTCCGCGGCGCAGGTCGCTAATTAGCGAGCGTATGCCGTCTACCATACTTCTTCTCCGCAAGCGCTCGCATAGAAAGAAAACTCTTAGGAGAACATAACACAAAACAAGGCTTCATTATTTCATCCGCGTGACTCAGGAGAGTGAACTGCATCAAGTACCGCTACCAGGTGCAGCATATTTATATCTTTGTATGCTTGTCAGGACCATGACCTAAAGGAACTTCAACTTTTTTCCCATCTATAAGTAAACACTACTGAGAGAGAGAGAGGTCAAGCTTGTAGTCGTTGAGCAATTTGAGAACATCTGCACATAAAGACCACGTAGAGAGTGTCTTACGTGATAATCTCTGAAGGCTGCCCCGGTTCACCTTAACCTGAACTGCAGCATAGGGCAACACGTGTGATCCTAGGCTTTGGTCAGGAACCCCATGACCGAGCGTTCGTACAGCTGAGACGTAAAGCAAGAGGCCCGGTGTAGACTTCTCTGCAGTCGTAGTCCTCACGAGCTGCAGAAGCCAGAAATCCTGGGTGCCGCTCCTGCCTGTTTCGACGTTCGATCCGGTTGAGCATCGCACCAGCGTGTGGTCGTGTATCTCAAGGCTAGCAGTGTCACTGCACTGGCTAAATTTATCATCTACAACGGAAAGGCCAGACGCCCTTCGGGGCTGACTAGCTTCCCGTTGTCTTAACAAATACACCTTTCAATCTATTAATTAACCGATTAACCGGTTTCGTTCATTCCCATGCATAATACTTTCAAAAAGTCAAAATTGCATTGTTTTCAGCCTCCGCTGAATATGTGATAAATGGCAAAATATGAAATTTCAGATTTTAAATCAACTTTCGTGTGCTGTTGAGAACCGTCAAAAGACACACACTCACACAAATTATTACTTTGGCTGCAGAAGCAGCCAAACTCCTTTGATTGTTCGCAACACTATCTGGTGCGGTAAACGGACACTCGCATGGCGTTCAAGTGGCTGGGACACCTATAACCTTCTCCACTTGTTTGGAGTTACAAATCTCGGCCCTGCAGTTTACTTTAGCTCATAATTTCACCTAAAGTTTGCCTTCACACAGCTGTATTTCTTTCATATCTGCGTAGGAAAAGCGTTAAATTTCTACTTTTTTTGTTTGTCAAATTTTAGCCGATTAACCGGTGAAAAATATTAATCGCGATTAAAGCATTATACTATTAATCGGTACGTTAATCGATCAAGTGCCCAGCCCTACGTTTTAGACATGCGTCTGCTTCTCGTCGTCACCAAACCTAACATTCAGGCAGGATGAGGTAAACTGGAGGCCCAGAAACCTCCCCTGCGCAAAGACACACCAAGGCAGCAGCAGCAACAGCAGCAGCTCGCCCTATCGAGTGCACTACGCGTATGCTGCTCGCCCTAAAAAATAAAAAAAAATAAAAAAGTAATCTAACATTTCTATTACCAACTAAAAAATACCCTTCAGAAACTAAAAATGGCTTCACAGATTATCTTTCTGAGCCCATGCTCCAGTGATTAGAAAACGATAATGGCGAGAGCACACGAAACAGCATAAGCGAACACGCCAAGGGGTCCGGTATCATTAAGAAAATAAATAAACATGTTCGCGGAGATAAAAAAAGAAAAAAGAAACACTCCATGCGTTTCAAGAATGCACAGCAATATAAGAACTGTGAGCAGTGCTCGGTGTTATCTCAAAGAAAAGGAGATCACATAATGTTTATTCTCTTTTTTAAGGGCAAGAGCTAGAGCGCCTAGCGGAAGATAGTCGAGACTGATAAGGGCTCAAAAACGTCCTCATTAAAACTCTACTCAAAATGCAATAAGCCCAGAGGAAAATCGCAAGACTAAGAAGAAGAAGAAGAAGAAGAAAAAAGAAATGTTTATACAAAGAGCACGAATAACGACTTGCAACGATGGCATCTCACCAAGAGCAACAAAATGAAAAAAAAAAAGCTAGAATAGGCTTTTCCGAATGGCTCCCTTCATAGGATAATTAGAAGATTGTTATCAGTTCCACCGTGGGTAAGGTCGGTTTTGTGCAGATATAACCGCTCCTGCTACGTAAATCGAGAATTCGTGAGCGCTCAATAAGTGAGCATAATTAGTAAAGCGATATCGATAAGGGACGAACAATATGAAACAAGGATGCATGTAGTAAAGCTTTGCAACGAGATATCTCAGCCAACATCTACACGAGCGCAAGCCCACTCTGGGGTCCTGAACCGATAGTCCTAGAAAACAAGAGTATTTAAAGCAGGGACGAAAATGGTCAGTAAAACAAGGCTCGTACGCGTTTTGTTTACGTACTATATGCGCTCCCTGTTCATGTATCTCTGATACTGTATTAGAAATGTTATTGAGTAGTTTAATTTTTTTATTATTACCTGAAATGACGGGAAGGCAAGTAGATAAATGTAATAAATATACTGAAGCGAGTCTAGTATAGAGAAAAACGAATATATTTTAAAATTTCACCTGGCTGCTGAGAAAATAACACTCCGGAACAATACCTAGAATACACATGACTCAAAATCAGAAACAGTGTAGTTACAGAAATAGTCATCATAACTTTAATTGCGAACAAAAATTAAATCAAAAGCAGATGCATAACCGGGTCATGCAAAAAATCTCAGCAATATCTCAGCTCAAAGAAGTTCTTAGTTTCAAGAGAAAGAAAAGTAGCATTAGTTCGCGTGAACGCTCCTCGCGCCGGCACGTGGCATTCTATCCTACGTTCTGGTATAAAGGTAAAAAGAAAGCTTCTAGTTTTCCTTTTGCCCTTCTAAAGGCAAAAACAAAACCGGTAAATTCCGTTAGGTGACTAGTTTTATAGGCGCAATCCCATCTCTTCCATCGATTTAGACGCCCCACATTACCAGCCTGGCACAAACACCGGAGTTTCGAAATATTTGCATCTCGAAATTTGTGTACAGTGCGCGTAAACTAAATATTTTTGCGTGAAGAGGCGCCTTTACTTGGACCCAGCATCGTTTCATCCACACCCGTTTCGTCGACACTGACGTTTCATAGACACTTTTTACGGAAACCGTGTCTTGTTGCGACGTCTTGTCGCGCGTTCATCACTGGGGCGCAAACGTATAACCCGGCCGCTCTGACCCGGCCCACCCGTTCACGCACCTTCGCGGCAACAGTTTGCGGCGGCTCATTGCAGAAAAAGCTAACCTGAGCTGCCCATGTAACGAACTATCGATGAAATGGTCTGTCGACAAAACGTCGTGCGATCAACTGATTGCCTGCGAGATCGCTGGTAATCTGACGTCTGCGAGATTCCATTTCGCGTTCTCGCGGATGACTTGTATGCAACAATCAGAGCTCAGCCCTTCGCGGAATAATTGAGACCTTTTTAGGAGTGTCAAGGGACTCTGTTAGAAATCGTTATTTTGCGCGAATCCCAACCCACCCCCCCCCCCAAAAAAAAAAAAAAAAGAAAAAAGGGAGAACACGTTGTACTGAGCCGTAACAAAATGGGCCTTGCATATACGGGTATACCGACCCTTGGCTGCCACATTGGTCACCTCGCTCCATCACTCGCTTAACAGCAACGGCCCATCGCTGCTACCGCTCTGCGTTCCACGGAGGAACCGGAACATCTTATGCCATTTGTGATATGCATTAGAACAACGTATACCGCGAGCAGTGAACCCATTTTTCACCGCGAATATATAGCATGGCCATACCACGCCTGGATGAGGCTCTCGATGCATGCAGCTGAACGAACCACGACTGGCACCGAACGAACCGGAAGCGTGAAGTCACGTGACGCTTCTTTCCGGATGACGAACCTTCCGGCTGAAACGCCGGCAACCTATTGCGGCTCTTGTACCAATATCACCTAGGAGACAAGGTCTGCGCATGACGTCATCGTTAGTGGACTCGCCCCAAGCGGCAGACACGCCGAAGCGAGGTGGCAGTACGCCACAAAGCGGCAGACGTGTGCGTGTTGGCGTCAACGCGTGCTCCTTATGAGATGCTGCGAGACGCGCTGTCGGCGACGCTGACTGAATCTAGGAGACGCTGCGTCGATCCACTATTGATGACGTTTGGGAGAGTAAAGGCGCAGGCCTTGACGTCTGGGCGGTATTGGTCGAGCCCGCTAGACGTATATAGATTTCCCGAGACGGGAGTAACGAAGAAATATTGGCGCCGTTTGGGTGCCCTGGACCCTCGCCTTGGAAATCAGTGATATGCCTGGCCAAGTGAGATAGATGGCCTATTTTTTGGAGAGCAGGTCGGGAGCCCCCATACGCCGATCCGAAAGGCGCACTGCTTCGCGAACGCTGAAAGGCGGCGATGGCGTCACCCCACCAAAAATTATATAAAAAGAGAAAGAGAAAGAAAGAACAATATGCATTTCCCATGAAACGATGTGTTTGTATACGGCAGTGTTACAAAAATGCAAACTCAAAGAAGGAATCGCAGCAGAAATATGACGAATAATCGAAGGGAAAAAAGTTTGATCCCACGACGAAAATATATCCTAGAAGCGGAGCAAGGACACGGCTTCTTTCCTCACTATTATTCCTTTGTGGAGGGGAAAATAAATCATCGGAACGCCCGGCTAGGACGATGGGCTCGGTTCAAGCGTTGCTTTTTGAATACATATACATTTCAGGACGGCGTGGCAATCAGCGCCACGGTCACAAACAAAAAGTAAGCAAAACAAAGTTATCTTCTAACTAGAACAGTTGAACGCTAGATCCTTCGTCAAAAATGGTAATTGTTTTGTAACGTACGAACTGGTGCGTGGCATACAATATTGCGATACATGTTGAATTTTGATACTTTTTATATTTTCGTTCAAGGTGCAGAATTACACCACCCTGTTTGTAATCCCACCTTTAGGACTTCGCGCGCTTCACCAAGATCAACGGAGAAACTTAGAAGCTCCTTAACTGAGTAGTGGAATGCTGATTATTATTCAACTTTCTGCAAAAAGGAAAGAAGAGAAAAACCTTGCAAACAAATCTTTTGTGACTATGGTGCATCCTTCAATTTACGTTCATCTGTTTTGACGCATTGCCTGCTATCTCACTTTTACTGTTGCAGTTGCACGTGAGCTCAGTCCGCCGTTATCCGAGGCTCAAAATGCCATGAATTCGATGCAGAAGCCCACTGCTGTGCAGAAGCACGTAGTAGAATAGACAGATCTCACTAAGCCACGGATGCGTGACGCCGCCATAGCTGTAGCTCATAGCAGGGTGCCTTCATGTGCGCTTTGCTTAGGGTGGAGACATCTGGCCATTTTGTCCCCAGCGTTTATTTTTCTTTTTGGTTCAGAAGCGCGTGAAACAGCGTGTCTCGGCAGGCGTTTGTGGCGCTGACTGTGCTTTAGCGACATTTTGTTTTCTTTATTTCTTTGTATTTTCCCCGTGAGTGCGTGCTGTCGGCATCGGGTACTACAAAAGGTGGCATCACCCTAAACAGAAGGACGTTGAGGCACCCTAGCTTATAGGAGTCAGGCACCAGTTCAGGAGACAGCTTGTGCCGTCTCGTGCTCTGCTCGCGCAGACTTCCAGCGGGGTTGTCGCGCGTGCAGAAAGACTACAGTTCCGACGATGCATGGCGGCAGTGGTGGCGTAATGAAAATGGCTGTGAGATCGGTCTTTTGAAAATGTCAGTTTTGAAAGTGGGCCGTGAAACGCTTTGACGTGAAATAAATTTTTCGCGTGTTTATTTTATCATTACTATCTTGACACACTTGGTGGGAATCGGACCATTCCGCTTCTTTATCGAAAAGCAAGAAACGAAGAATTATTTTCTACCTGCAGCAGCATCGTGGTCGCTCTGAAATAATGTTTCATGACGCACTCCGTGCAGATTGTAAAAAATTCAAGTTGGGCAATTATCGACTCCATATGGTTTCTTAAATCGAGGTTTCTTTAATCGAGTCTTTTGGACATACACGCAAAATGCAATATTGGTTTATTTATTGGGAACAAGTGGCACCATGCACATCAACCACAGCAATGTACAACCCCCCAAAAAAGCGTGGTAAGCAGGACCCCCAGGGGTCTATAATATACGACTACATCTTTGACGTGTATAAACATGAACATGAAATGAGATATATCTCTAACGCCGGGGTCAATCTGGTCATAGATAATACAAACGGCAGTCTCCAAATACGAGTCACCGCAATATCCGTGGTTCGGATGCTGCGTGCCAAGCTTCTCCTTCAATTCCTTGCCATGTGCCATTCGGAGCACGGATCGTACAGTGACTCGCGTTCGAATCTGTATGCAGACTGTCTTTTGTATCACGTATAGACCTTTCCAATGTTTACAAAATCCCAGTCCAGCGTACGATCTTCACAGCCTAGCACGTGCGTGTTCGTCGCTTCGGAAAGCGAGGAAAGCACGCGCCATACGCGTGAACACTCAAGAGGGCACCGGCCACACGCTCTTTTTTGGAAAGGTCTATAAAGACTGAACTTCCTGGAGTGAATTATGAGACGAATAATTGACGAACGTCGCCCAACGGCACGCTCCCTTTGCGCGCGACGTAGCAGCCGCTGTGCTGATGTCACGCGCAGAGTAAAATTCCCATGGCAAAAATTTTAGATTTTTTGCAGCATAATTGCTCCATGGAGTCCAGCCTTAAAGGGACCATGAAACGATTTTGAAATTGAATTTCATCCACTGCACGTCGTAAAAGATGTAAAAATGAATCCAAAGCACAATAATACAGAGCCAAAATTTTTTTGCACGCTATGGAACTTTTAAAAGAAAGGCGGACTCTTTGATAGCTTCTTTCCTTCGAAAGCACTCTGCCTTTTCACTGCGATGTATCCGCGGTGCCGACGCGCGTCAGCCATATCCATGTCGCCTATTGGATAAGAGCCTACCTCACCAGCACCGCGATCATAAACAATAAATAGCCGGCAAATGTTTCTTAAGTTTTGCTCAAGAAAATTCTGATCCACATTTTGTAGAATAATAAGAAATGTGACGGAAATTGTCGAATTTTTTTAATGCTTGGAGCTATACGCCATTTATCGTGTGGTAAACGAAGCAAGAGAAAGATAAGACTGCGCATGCGCTGTTTCGCGGTTTCTGCTATCTGTTGAAAAGCATGGCGACGGTGGTGATCGTTGACGTGGTCGGCGTGCTGGAAGCTCATCGTTCCGCAGTTTCGCCTCGAGCGCAATCCTTGACTGAATTCTCGTCGTGTGTCTCGATGATAGACCCGTTGCTATGAGGCAGGGGGCGCGAGCGCATCCGCAAGACGCGACCATGTTATGATGGCTGAACCATCCAGGTGGCTCTGTAACGTTCGATTTTGCACGTGCCACGTTCGAATGCAAGCATCTCAAGATGCGCGATAACAAAACCTATAAAAAAATAAAGATTAAAAAAAGAATTATGCAGCTCGCGGCCGCAGCTCCCATTAAACATTCCTTTCATCTTTGCCTTCTTTCATAGCTTCTGCGAGCACGTATGTTTCACTTTACGTGATAGCGAAGCCGAAGCTACTCCCAAAAGCACGTCCTCCTGAAAGATGCTCGCACTGCACGAGCGCGCGTGCTTGACAGGGACGCTGAAAGCTCGCAGCTCGCTCTTGTAGTTTCTGCTACGCTGGCACTTAGAATGAAACGGAGTAGAAGAAAACTCTAGTGGGGAAGCGTATTGACGCATGTTCGAAACCCGAGCCAAATATTCTATTTTGCTCGCCTGGAGCGCTGCTCAAAACTTGAGAGCTACGGGCCTATAGCCCAGCACGTCCTAAAGGGGAAGATTCATCTACTCGCGCGGCGATGTTGACAGCAGAAACACTCGTGCCGCCTTGAACTTTTACTTCAACTATACAGTGGTGCTTTCTTAGCATTTGTGTTCCGGAACATCGACCGGATTTCCTATTTTGCGCACTCCATGCGTGTGCTTCAGTTTAAGGTATTACTGGTGCATACTGTATTTAAAGGCGTGTATGAAGGATGCGAATTTTGACGCGTTTTCATCACCCGAGAAAAGTGATTAGTGTTAGCATTCCTAACCGCTCACAACGTCCATGTGATCACAAAATCATATCTCTACGTTGCTATATATGGCTGATAAGATTACGTCGTCTTTGGCAATCGTAGAAAAGGCGTGTGGCGAGATTTGTACTATCGGCAAAGTCGTGTGTTAAAGTCATGATCGTCCAAGATGATCACGACTGCATCTTTTTCTTTCCTTTTTTCATTCACTCTTTCCTGCGAGCCCATCCTTACAAAATAAAAATTAATAAAGCTTGAGTCCATAGAAAACTTTGTACATTTTCTGCTATGCCAGTGAGTGGCAGCGCGTCCCCTTCTTTTTAGTGATAACCGCGGAAACGGCTGACGGCGGCGGAGAAGCGGCCGTCGTGCTGACGACCTGTTGCGCTTGTTGCAGTGGTTGCAGTAGCGTGTAGCGCGGAGCAGGGCGGTTGTTCCGGTCACAACTGACGCAGACGTAGCTAACGCTCGCGTACAGTTTGTGCAGTCCGGAGCCTTAAAAGGAACGGCTGCAGTTTCACCGCTTGGCACTCGAGGAACTATGTCGAAGCACTTTGTGCAGGAGTATCGGTTTGAGGGACCCCAGGTCTAAGGCCATTCGTGCATGCTCGCAACATTCCTGCACATCGGAGTCGCCACTACTTGTCCGATACCGACGAGGAACTGGAGTCTTCGTCGGAAGAGTCGCCGCACTTTCCAACAGGCGTACCGGCGTATGGGACCAGTCCCTTGCTGTCGCTGTAGCGAAACATATCTAGTTGAATTTCGTTCAGCTGCGATGTGTTCATGGCTATCGCGGTAATGCAAGGCGCCGATTCAGAGAATATGTCGGTGGCATCGGCACCATCAGCGCAGTAAAACCCTGTGGTAAAACCTACCGCGGCACACTGCCAGTTCGCCGCTAACGCTCCCATTCTCCTACTGCCCAGAGAACTTCCGGTTCCGGTGCCAGTAAACGTCATCAGCGTCAAAATTACGCAACAACTTGTGTTGCGGCGAATTGAAAAAGAACAACAAAAAAAAAACCCCGATATTTAAAAAAATACACCATCTTCCCGAGGGGAACCATGGGGTGATGCGGAAGAGTCGCCGCACTTTCCAACAGGCGTACCGGCGTATGGGACCAGTCCCTTGCTGTCGCTGTCGCGGATCGTAATTAATTTATTCCCTTCTTGACTGATTTCTTTTGGCCGGCCGGATTTGGGCTGCGGCGGACGCGAGCGGCCGAGAAACGGTAGCCGACGACAGCCGCAGAGTTGCGGGGAAAGCCCACCCCACTGGAAAGCCCTGGCGTGGCGCTGCGACCCGCGCGCCCAAAACTATCCTCCTTTCACTCCTCCGGGGAACGCGCGCTACCGCTGCTTGTATTCACACTTGAAGGAAAGGAGACTAGAGGAGGAGAGTTGGGCATGCGCGCGCAGTGTGAGTCGAAGCGAACCACGCGAAGTGCACGCAGCTGGTAGAGAGAGCGAGCGGAGAGAGTAACGCGCAGCTGTTGGAGAGAGGGAAGGAGGAGAGTTGCGCATGCGTAGTGTGAGCTGCGGACTACGACGCCGACGCCGACGCCGCGGGACATAGATCCCGAGCAAGAGATGCTCCGCATCTAAAAGAAATTTAGTGTAGAAATTAATAAACCGAAACGAAAACGGATGTTTGTTCGGTGTTCAGTGAACACTGAAGGTTTAATGTAAAAGTTATTTGGCAAAAGTAAAAGGTCATGACCCCGGCTTTAGGGTGAAAAATATGGGCAAGCCAAAGCACCCTTAAAAGGATTGTGAACCGAACATTTGAGTGTCCATAATAAGCGGCGTACTATCTTTGCCTGAGTCAGCAGCCGCCGGTGTGCGCGAGCACACGCAACGAAATTGACGTCATCATTTGCCCCATTCACGCTTATTAAGCTTGAATGTGGGATATGATTGCGTCAATTTCGTTGGGTGTGCTTGCCCACACCAGGGGCTGCTGACTCATGAAAAGATAGTGCGCCGCTTATTATAGACACTGAAATGTTCCGTTCGCCATTCATTTAAAGGTGCCCTGAACAGGTTTCTGAGGTCAACTAAATATGGCGATAACTCACTCTGCGGGCTCTAAACATCCTAGAAATCCATAGATGATAAAGGTGCGCGGTTGATTTCCCTATGAAAAAAGCGATCGGAGATCAAACACACCGAGGTCATCTCCGGCGATGGTATGAACATTGTTCCGGGAGCCGTGACCAATGAAAACGCGACATTTCGTTGAGATTGCAATCGCATGACAAAATGTGTATGCTTCTGTAGGTGATAAAAGCAAAAAAGAGTAGTCGAAAAGTGCTAATTTTCCGCGGTGAGGAAACATAATACAGCAATAATCGTCTAATAAAAGGCACTATGTTTGTTTGTTTGTTTTTCTTTTTTTGTGTGTTTCGTGGGAGTGATGTGTCCGGTGGTCAGCTCTCGAGCGCGCGCTCGCTGATTTGAATCGAAGTCCGGGCTGTATGGGCAACGAGCCGCGCGCATTCCAGATATCACTCCGCAGTTCCACAGGTCGGAGGCGCGAGGATCCCTCGCCTGCTTTTGGTTGATAGTCGTCCTGGTTTCGGAACATGCTCCCTCCTCCCATCACCCGAGATGACCTCGATGTGTTGAGAGTTTTTATTGCTTTTTAATAAAGAAATCGGCCGCCTGTCGTCATGATTCAGGGATTTCTAGGATGCTAGAAGCCAGCACAGTGAGTTATCGCCATATTTAGGCGATCATTACAATTTATTTAACGGCAGGGCGAATTTAATTTTTATTTTACAATCAGATTTTTTAAAGTTTACAATGAAGGTGTGATAGCACTAATACCCAGTTCCCAGCCGCAGCGAAGCGGAGAGAGAGGAGAACATCAGCGCACTCCCCTCTCTCATCTGCCGCGTGCGCTTTTAAGTCAAATGAACAGCTGCTTTCCGCTGCCGAAACTCTCTAGCATAGCCTCGCTGAGGAACGAAAAGAAGCAGTTTAGCAGATCGTTCCGATAACCTTGATGACGATATCCGATACTCTGCTAAAGCCTTTGGGAGAGGATTGTATCACTATATCGTTATCAGTATCGTTATCGGAGGTATCGGAACGGTCTACTGTAACTCTCGAAACACCTAACACGAGCGAGCAGGCTCCGTAAAGGCCTTAAGAACGATTTCGTTACTGCCACGGGCTGGCAGTTACTTTTCAGAAGTGTCCATTACGAACCTGAAAAGGCAAAAATGCAATAAAATGTTACGAAAGCGAAATAATAATAATATTAATATAACGTTTGGCGAAATGAGAAACGAGCAGCAGCGTCCCGTTGCAAAACACCGCGGCAGCGGCTGCGGCGGTAGCGTCCGGAGACTGTTCGGAAAGGGGAACGCGTGCGCGGCGGACGACGACTACGATGAGAAAGATGAGCGGAGTCTCTCTCGTGGCGTACACGGTGCCCGGTCGAACGCTCCGGCAGGCAGGCGCTCGATCGTCGAAGCCATCCTTCCTGGTCGGCGGCTGAATCGAGGCCTTTCGCCGTCTGTCGCCGACGGAATGGGTTCGTGTGATGGATGGCGTCCATTGTGGGCACGCCAATACCCCTCCGCGCTCCTCTCCTCGCCAGGCGTCGGTGCTGCCTCCTTCCTCGGGAACCCTACTTCATTTCCCGTACCGAGAGAGAGAGAGCGCTCCGAGGTCTCGTGGCCGCGGGGGAGCACCCGACAACGACGCGCGGGTCTCGGCCGCAAGGGCTAGGGCAGCTTGAGCGCGGCGGAGATATCGAGGATGCTGCCGTTTAAAAGCCGCGCTCAGACTGCAAATACATCAAACAAAAAGGCAGTCTGCAGATGCTGACTGAGGCGCGTTTCTTCCTTCTCCCTCCCCCATTGGTAATCCAAAAACTTTCTTTAGACATGTTAGAGGCACAGATAAATGTATGAAAGATATAACCTGCGGTCAAAAAATACATGCTGCGCTTCCCTTCAAGACCGAACGCAGTCGAGGGTATGCAGAGAGCAAGTCGTGTGCTTCTTGTGCAGAAGTAGCGGTGACGTCAGAACGACGCCGAGCTCTGATTGGCTCTGATTGAAAGGATAGTGGGTAGACCTCATTGCTACATGCCTTGAGGTCTACCCACTATTTGTTTTACTACAGCCAATAAAAGCTCGGCGTTCGGACATCATCGCCACCCCTGTGCAAGAAGCAGACAAACTTGCGCATCGCATACGATCCGGTAGAGCCAATCAAGTGGCTCCAAATGTGCATCGTCATGGCGCATGTCGTCTTTGTGCGTTCGTTATGCCCAGCTAAACCAATCACCGCTGTGAATTCCCCGTGACCTCTCTCTCTCTCTCTCTTTCTTTCTCTTTCTCTCTGTCTCTCTACACCTGATTGGTTCAGCCGTTGATAGAAAACGCTTAAAGACGACGAGCGCTGCGAAGACGCGCATTCGGTGCTATTTGGAGCAAATCAACTGTCGCGCCTTTTGAACTATGAGACAGCTTTCGAAGGAGGTCTCTGCGATGTGTTCAATTCGCGAGATCAGTCGACTGGAGATCATTCCTGGACTATTAATGGTTGCGGTGGCTGTAAATAAAGTTTTTCGAGCGGCCAAATGCAGTCGCTTCGGGGAGTTTACTCGCTCATTGTATGGTCGCGTCTGGGCTAATAACGACTTCGGCCCAGACACGGCCACTTCTGAGAATCGCGTAGTCGTTTGCCCAGAACCCTACGAAAACCATTTTAATGGCTCTCGCTCACTATCAACGAGGTATCACGTTCACCATAACTGACTGAGCGAAACTATCCAGCTTCACTATTTATATATACAGTCACATTTGCGTACGGCCCAAGTCGCAATGAAGTACACGCGACGCGAAGCAGGAGTAACTAAGATGATTGCATTTTTAATCTTCAGGGTCGCGGAGATAATTGGAGGGAGGGAAACCCGTTAGTTAGCAACATATATCAACAGGTCTATTGTAAACGTGACCGTGCTCTGATGTATGGTTCCAAACGAGGTCATGGCATGAACGAGCAGCAGCGAACGAGCCTTTCACCATCATCGTGAGAACCGACTCTGCGCGTTCGACCTCTGGCGCGGCGCGCCGTGGCACACACAAGTGCGTGTATATCTTGACAGGGCACTCGAGATAAGCGCGGAGCTTAGCTTGCCGTCGCCGTCGCGCCCACACTCTGATCTGCAATCTCCGGGGCATCTCGCACACACAGCGAACGCCGTAAAAGCGCACCGCACAGACAGGGCAAACAGGCTCCCGGTTAGCCGCGACGAGGCTTGAACCGTCACTCGGGAAGGGGAGGGGGCAGAAGCGCGAGATAATCCCATCGTGTCATGTTTACTACCCACGCGAAGCGGGATCGCGGCTGTCAGCGAACACTCGACGACGTTGTTTTCGTGGTTCTCGACGCACGTTCTCTTGCCGAGCTGGGCGGTCTCGAGGAAGCAAGATGACTTGAAATGTTTGACGGGGACGTAAGCGTAGAAAACGGTGCGCTCGCTGCTCGGTGGTGGTTGTTCGTGCAAACAGTTTGGACGCATTTGAATTGGCGTCAGTCACTCCTCGTGGGCCTTTGTATTCCCATCAAACTAGCATCGGCAAACGCCCACTTTTGCATTCGGTCTATAGTTGAGTGCTGTTATTTATAAGGCCCGTTCCTTCACTGCCGTGATCGCAGTCTCAGCACTGCTCTTAAAATCTGTATTGGCGAAGGGTAGCGAATCGGCAACGACAGGCTGAAGAAACAAGGAAAATGGCTAAGCAATATTAGGTAAGCATTAAGCACTAGGAAAACAAAACTAAACACACGGGCGACGGCTTAGACGCGCATACACTCCGTTCCGCGCGTTCAGTTTCATGTGGCTCTAAGCTGGACACTTGGCGAGAAAGCTGGCGAGATCGCCGACTGCTGCGATTGGCCCGCTCCAGGCTGATGTGCAGCGCTGGCCAATCGCGGCGATCGGAGATTTTGCCGACTTTCTCACCGAATGTCCAACTTAAAGCCCCTGGTAAGGACGTCGAATTTCTACAACTAATAGAAGCGACCCAGTGTGGGTGAGGAGCTCTAAATACGTTCCGACTCAGAAGGGACATCTGCGTGGATATATTGAGCATTATGATTTTAAATGTTGAGTTCCCGAACGTGGTTTCATTTATGACAAATTTTCAAGTCTCGTCAATGTTAAAAAAGAAAAAAAACACAATAATAAAGCGTTGTATCTGGCACTGCCAATGTTCAGCAGGGTAGTTGGGAGCCTGTGTGTGTTTCAGCCTACACAATTGTTCTGCTCATAGTTCATACGCTGCTGGAAGTAGTTTGCACATGAGACTTAACTGCCCGAAAAAACGTCGATGCTTTGTCTGTTTAAAACGTGTACGTTCTAATGAAAATAAAAATCAAATAAACATTTTTAAATACACATGACGCAGGTAACCTATTGCTAGGCAAAATAAGGGGAAAATTGTTAACGCTGTGCAAAGAACCCAACCTTCCTTTTGTTTTCGTTTTATATTAGCTCTAGAGATGAACACACGAGTGCAGAATCGTTCCATGTAGACTGGAACGAGTCTAGCATCTGGACTCGGAACGAGTCCAGGTGCTAGACTCGTTTCGTTCTTGTAACGATAACACTTTAAACTTTGAACGCTGGGACGCCAAAGTGCGGTAGGGATGATTGTGTCTGTTTCTTTCGCTTATTGTTTGTCTCTTTCTTACTATCGGGGGATGTTCCAATGCCCTTGGGTGCCAGTCATCATATCGTGTTAATCGGCGCCACAAATTATAGGTGACTGAAAGTGAGGTTGCTTCGATCCTTGTGATTGTGCAGAAATGCTAGGATGGAGCAGTAACGACGGAGGCTTCGACGACCTAGGCACCTACAGCTATGCGTCAAGAAACTAAAAATATTTCTTCTTCCGTCAGCGCGATTTTTTCGCGTAGAGTTCTTTTCCAGCACATTTAATGAATCATCCAGAATCTCATAGGTCAGCTAACTATTAAAAAAAAAGTATTCTATATATTCGTCAGCATCCGGTAGACCGCAGCAAAGGAAGCAAATCAGCTGAAGCTATAACATCTCACAGCGAGGGTGAGCGTCTATTGTAAGGAGCAGAGGGTCGAGTACTCTTGTTTTCCTGTTGGCAAAAGCCTTGTGACTTCAAGGTCACCCTCGCTGTGAGATGTCACTGCTTGAGCTGATTTGGTTCCTTTGCTGTGGTATACGTGATACTGACTATAACACTTAATATTTAGCAATATTTACCAGAAGCGAAGTCACGCGTTGTGAATGCTCAGCTTTCATACGTCTGTTCGTTAAGATCCACCCAACCTCCTATTTGGGGAGAACTGACAAAGTATTAGAGAAACGGGTCACGGTGCGTGATTTTCTGAGTATGCGTGAATTTTTGCCTTCTTCAGACATTGCACCGAGGGCTGTAATGGCGCGTTACACAATGTCGTGTGCTCAAAATCTACACGTGTTCAATGGAAGTTTAAATTCCGTGCTGCCAATCCTAGAGCATGGGCAAAACCGCTTGCCCTTGCGTCTTTTCCTTCGTCGACGTGGGAGGCAAGGTTGGAAAAGGAGCCCTTTTGTGGAAATTTCGAGAGAGAAAATAATTTAGATGTTTCGGGGTTCTCAATCGAGAGCGCTTAAATACAACTTCCTCGCCTGAGACCGTAAGGATTCGGGGCAAAAGGAAGTCGGGAACAAGAACTGCAGGTCGGCTTTTAACAAAAGAAAAAAACAGGTCCTGACTGGACTAAGCCATCCAAACAAACGTAGACAGCCAATTAACAACGCAGCATCCACCAAAATGAACAACCAAGAAGTTGAACCAATCTCTAGGCGACAAACACCACGACTGACTCGCACGCCAGTGTTGTACACGTTCCTCAAAAAAAAAAGAAACGAAAACTCGTTCCTCGTTCCTTCTGATTTTTGGAACGCGTTCCCGTTACAAGTTCCATCTGAGAGAAAGGAACACGTTCCCGTTACAGATTAGAAAAGAGTGGAACGTATCGTTACATATACGTTACAAATTAATTGTATTTTGCTAATTGCCATATTGAGTTTAGATCAAGCAAATTGTTTTTTAATCTATCCCATCAAATGGCAACATAGGAATTTGAATGTAGTGATGGAAAGGTTCCAGGAGACGAAGACGCGCGAAAATAGGGTTTCATTTGTTGATATATTTACCATTAAAAATCTCAGCTTTTAACTATCTTTTGTGGTGGGCGATTCAGACGAGCCAAATGTACTGTTACCCTTCATTGCACGAGCGTTTTACAACAACCTCACACGTTTCAATCTAACAAAGTACCTTGTTCGAACTTAACAACAGTTGCTTCTCGATAGTACGTTCGACGTGAGGTAAGCTTTTGCTGTAACTGTAGGTCTGTGGAAGTTCAGTAATGGCTGTGGTCGGGCTTAGGGTTCTCGGCTGTATGTTGGATTTGTGCTTGCAAACAAAGTAGCTGGAGTTCGAAACGTCCCTCTTTCTGTGTCTTTTGCTTCGACTACAAGTTTTCGCTTTTTGTACCGAAGTCTCGGGCACTGACAAAATAAGCAATGTCCACTAGCTCTCCTGTACCCGGCTGTTACCAAGCGAGGACCACACAATATAAAAACCCCAAGATAAGTAACCAAAATTTAACGAGATCCTGCTTTTCATGAAGATATTGTTTTTATACTTTCAGAATTTCCCTCTTAGAAATAAAATACAAATTAACCCGCGTGGACAAAAAAAAAGGAAACAAAAGGAACGCCGTTCTTTTTTCGTTCCAGTAGAAAGGTAACGAGTTCCCGTTCCAGTTCCTCCGATGAAAAATGGAACGGCGGCGTCCCCTCGTTCCTCCTAAAAGGAACGCGTTCCGGGAACGGCGTTCCTTGGAACGCTGCGTTCCGTACAACACTGCTGCACACACAGTGTCAAACCCCGACTTCGGTCAAGCTTTCCTGCACGACGTACAAGTTCGGTGGCGGAGCAACCGTCCGCGAGCGCGCTTTTCACGGCAGCAGCAGCCCTACTTGAGCGCCGGGCCGACGCCAGCGGCGTGCTCAGGAAGCTCTGGAAGGCCCCGCGGGAGAGACGCCAGAGGGCCGGATGATGGATGCCCCCGGGGCGGCCAGTCGCTCCCGGTGCTCTATCATTATTTCGGTCGGATTGCGAGCCCCAGATCCTTCAACGTCAGCCCAAACAGCGCTTTATCATTCCACGATCCGGTGCAAAAACCCGCGGCCTAGTACGTCGAGAACTCCGGACCGGCGGCGCCGGCCTCGCTGCCGCACTATATAGGCGAACGCCGGGAGGGAGACGGCGACGACGCTGGGGCAACCTGCCGACTCGCAGTCACGGTGCGTGGCTGCAGGCGCCGGCTGGGCTCCCTCCTCGCTGAACGCATTGTGCGCCGCAATCTTCGGTAATGGCGCGCTGTCGGCATTCCGAAGTGATGTCGACGAGGGCGGCGAGCGATCGAGGTATGCACCTCTTCCAGGGGCTCTATGTTGGACAGTGTGGAACCGTGCGCGGCGTCTGATCTTTCGCAATAGGGAGGTACTGCGCATGCTCAGTACGCATTCCACATCCCAGTAGACAAAAATGGCAGCGCACAGAAGGCGATAATGTACAAGGAATAGACGAGCGAACGAGGCTATGAGGTGAGATGCCTAGCTCACGCCTGGCTTGAGTTGAACAAAAAGTAATTGGGTTGTCCGTATGTTTATACAGCCTCAGAACTTGGTCTGTCTCAACGGGCGACGAGTCTCTCAGCTGTAGATGAGAAATTTTGCCAGTCTAGTACAACCGCAAGCCTGGAGTCTTTAACGTGCATCACGCAGTAGTGATACACGACCGCACGCCGGTACGATGCTCGTATCAATCGAAACGGGTAAGGATGGGGTTGGGTTTGAACCCAGGATCCTGGGTTCTGCTGCGCGACCTTTTGCTCCACGTGCTCCGAGCAAGTTTGCGCTAGCCCACTCGGTCACCGATCCCCCTTGGCTTGAGTCAAGAGCCGAGGTTCTTAGCCTCAATCACCTATTGGCGTCGAGTTTCGGAACTCTGTGGTGAAGACCGGAACAATGGCCTGATTTACGACGGATCCGAAAATTACCGGTGAGAAAGGTTCCTCCGCCTGTTGTATACGTCGGGTGTAACCGTGATCGAAAACATTTGCTCGCGGCTATTACCGATTTTTTCCGGAACTGAACCCGAACCCGAACCGTTATATTGTTGTCGCAATGAACCGGAACCGGAACTGAACCGGAAAAAAATAACGGTTACCGGCTCATGTCAAAACGGTTCGGCCACGCGCTGTTGACAATGAATGTGCTATCAATGCCATTTGTTTTTTAATTGCCGTCGACTGACACACACCTCGCTTACATATTTTTCTTCTCCACTCAGTCTTAGGAATATAAACGCTGCATCCATGAATCTTGACAAACGCTGCATCCATGAATCTTGACATAGGAACCAGTATTGCGCTGGTCGCGGCTTGCACGGAAAAAAGAAAATTGGAAGGCTGTGCAAAAAAATTAAAAAATCGCGTCACGGGATTTTATTTTCCTGCAATCTCGTAAATCCTAAATGCTGCTGTGTGCTCATTTCATAACACGTTTCTAGAACGCGCGAGTTCTTGAAGCTTGCTTCCATCGGAATGAGAAAAGAAAAGGCTGTGGAGTTTGATAATGTTTGAGGGAGAGAAAGAAATTTTATTTACAGTTGAAATGAGCATTCATGAATTATATCTGCTCTTCGCTGCCCCAACCACCGGTCAGAGTATATCGAGCTATGAAGTGTCAAGATTTACATGCCGTATTTTTCGTACCGGAAACTCGATAAATGCGGGGGAAAAAAACAGGGATACAAACCCTAGTTGCTCGCGGAGAAGCGAAGCTGCGCGCACTTTCGAATTTGACAAAGGATCTGCCGAGCTTCTGTTGCTTCCGTCGCCTGCCCAGCGTAGTCATGGGACTCAAGCGGGCGCGTGCGCTCAAACCAACGCTCAGCAGACGCTGGAGTTAGCGCCCGTGACAGACAGCCCTGTCATCAGACAGTCGTTGTTTGCCGCTTGCATTGGCTACAGGCTTTTATAAACGTTACGCACTACTAGTTTCTCGACGATGTATCCCGTTTCGTATGTGCTGATTTCAGATGTTTTATTTGTAATTTATTTTGATGTTGCAATTTGTCATTTATAATTTCCGAACCGGTTCAGCGCCCCGAACCGGTTCGCGGATCGAATTAATCGAACCGGAACTGAACCGGAACAAAATAAAGTTACCTGAACCTGAACCGTAACCGAACCCGTATTTTTTTCGGTTCGACACACTGATTGTGTGGTGCACAAACATGGGTGAAGTATTATACATTTACGACAAAATAAAAATTACCTCTGGCTTGTGGCCGATGCCGAAGCAGTGCTCCTGCGTTCAGGCCACTGCGTTCGCTCATGTCTGACCGGGCTCCGAAGTGAAGTCCTTTCAGAAATCACCGCTGCCTGGCGCAGCCCTAGAGAAACTGAGTAATGACGTTCCCTCTGCTGGGCGGTCGATTGCTTCGAATGGCCGGAGGAAAACTGCTGACACCGTTAATCTCGGAGACAACGCGATTTGCTTTCGTTTGAACCAGCCGAAGTCCAAGCTCATTATGCACCGTTGTGGTCATAACTTGCACAGGAACAGCTCTCGCGAAACGGCCATCACACGAAAATGACCATTTGCAAATAGGCGTTGTACAATGAAAGAGAGACTGCAGGTCGCTGCTTGCCAGGCCAGAACTGGAGCTGCTATATTCAAGCAAGCAGATATATGTTGTGGAGAATGATGCGGAACAATATACTGTCTCGGCTACATGCATAAATACCCTGAGAATTCATTCATCACTTCGGTCGCTACGTGTATTTTTTTTTCTTCTTGATCTTACAGCGACGTTCCAACGAACTGAGAAACAAAACAAAACAAAGCACCAAAACAGAGAAGAGGACAGGTAAGCGAGGTTGATCCTTCTTCGGATGTGAATCCGCAATACGGGTAAACAAGTCTTTGCATACGACAGAAACAAGCTGTCTACTTGTGCTCCTCCGATAGCCTTGCCCCATTTGATTTACGGTCTATATGTTTTCGCGAAGGTACACGGCGGCCTTGGATATATACGGCCGATTAGGTTGAGTATTATGCGTTCGCAACAAGGAGTTGCACGCACTAAAAGACGTGGGAGCCACCACCCAACACAAACAGATAGTCGTATAATTGAGTGTCGGACGATGGATGGTATGACCAGAGTCACCAGACCATTATCACACCGTACATGTCGCTCGCCGGCTATTGT
The DNA here is from genome assembly GCA_037355805.1 of Ixodes ricinus. Taxonomy (NCBI): domain Eukaryota; kingdom Metazoa; phylum Arthropoda; class Arachnida; order Ixodida; family Ixodidae; genus Ixodes; species Ixodes ricinus. The sequence continues at coordinate 37,004 of JAZHYW010065699.1, forward strand.
ATACATGAACAGGATACATCCACGAATGCATTTACATTTCCACGTTGTAGCGGTTTCGCCGTAGCAAAGCTGCTATTCTTCGTTTCACCTAGCATGGACTATTGTTAGCCGCGCATGCTAAAAGAACGAGGTAGTTGCGTTGGATAAAGCTTCGGCGGCTGCACGAGCGCTCGTGCAGCGAGTGCTTCAGTAAAGGCAGTCAAGGTTAGCCGTTCGCGCTTGCACGGCCTTCGCAGTTAGTCTATGCTAAGGCGAGAGCGAAGTATACAAACAAATTCGCCAGTTTGGCGCTGACACTCGTGCACATTTTTCTAAGCTCGCAGCAGCGTACGAGCGTCAGCGCCAAACTGGAAAATTTAGACGATTGCAAGCTGGACATCTGGCCGCCGCCATGTCTCTGCTCGTGCGGGCAAGTGCATGCAATTATAAGCTTGCCAAAGCTACGTTCACGCGCACGCTGCACATGCTTGCACGCATGGGGCGCCAGTGAGGCGCCATGCTTGCAATTGTCTATACACGTGATTCACGACTGTGCTACGAGAGATTAAAATATAAGACAAACGAATATAAAAAACACAAAAATGAAAGACGTTTGCAAATCTCTGTAATGTAACGCGAAATCAGAGCGCAGCTCTTGAGGAGGAGGAGGGGAAGGTACGGAGGAGGGGGTATGCCACTCCTCCCTTCTCCCTCCTCCCGTCCTCCTCTGTTACTCTGTTCTCCCCTCCTTTCCTCCTCCTCCCCTCCTCATCCTCCTTCTCTTCCGTACCTTCCTCTCCTCCTCCTCCTCCGTACCCTCCCCTCCTCCCCCTGCGTACCCTCCCATCCTCCTTTTTTACTTTCCCCTCTTCCTCCTCCATACCGTCTCGTCCTCCCGCAGTTTCCCCGCTAAATTTAGCTACAAATTTGACGCCAAACGCTGACGCAACGCTCGGGTCCTACCTCTGCCCGCACTCAATCTAATTCTGGTGACGTCATAATGCTAGTGCACGGGCTTTGATTATTCTAGGTGGCGTTGGACGCTGCCACGTCTGCTCGTGCCCAAGGACGTACAGTCCAACTTATTCCCATGCACGTCTGCCTGCACAGGTTGCGAACCAGCCAGGACGTCACGTCATGTTGACCATTTCCGAGAAGAGCCCTAGCAATGTGGGAGCTCTCCACCCGCCTCGTTTTTTCGGAGGCTTAATTGCATGAGGTTCGTAGCAAACGGGGACAGGCGACATAGCAGGGCCAAGTCTCTGGCGCGTGAACCTACTGGGACGGAATCTTCACCTGTCACTACACCCGAGCGCCAGCTTCGCCAAGGCTGTCTCCTGAGAAGCTGTTTCAAATGAGTTAATGACATCCGTTTTTGAAAGTAAGTTTGTACTTCGGTCACTAGGTGGACGTTCTTTATGCGCGAAAAGTTCATTATTAATGTACACATCTCATCTATAGTATATAAGTAGTCTCGACACGATGATGCAGCCTTACCTTCTCGTTTGATCTTTCTCAAAACATCCCAAACCGTTTCTTTCGCAGTTGGGCCTATCCGCATGTGGTCCCATTCGTACTACGACGACGACCGAGTAGCACGTGGTACATTCTCAGCCCTGTATTGTCTCTAACGGCCCGTATAGCATATAGGGGGTACCACTTTGAAAGTACCATACCGCAGCCCGGAAAAAGAGGGGCATTAAAAGCCGCTTTCTGACACAAAGGTGAAAGTCGGTGTTTTATTGCCTAGCGCCTGCGACCACTTCCGGACTAATCAACGAGCGGGTTCTGACCTTCGCTGCATGTTTCAAGAGCAGCACGGACGCATGCCAGGAACCATTAGCCAAACCCGGAGATCAAAGCAGATGTGCGTGTGTATGTGCGCGTGTACGGTGGAGGCGAGTTGGAGGGAGGAAGGGCAGACTCGAAGAATCTTCTTCGGTGTGAAATACAGCGTCAGTAAACACGGACGACGAAGAGGGATCTAACACCACAAGACAACGGCTGACTCGCAAATGAAGTTTATTTTATGAAAAGGAAACGAAGGAAACTTCTTCAACAGATTACACACACATACAGATTAAAACGCACGCCTACCAGTCAAGTAGAGGCCGAAGAGATACTATTGCCGCATTCATGTTAGACCGAAGGTACGTTATCTCTTGTGGAAGATCTTGTGTAGGCCAGACAGGAAGGGGTTTAGATGAAAGGTTGAGGGAGCGCGCTTAGTCCCTCAGGGTTACGGTTGGAGGTCCCCTACCGTTACATTGCAGGGACTGTTCATATCTCCCCTCCTTTGGAGACGCGGTTGTTGTGGGTAGACACCGAGACAAAATGACTCGAGAAATAATTGAAGCATTCTTTATTTCTTCGTTGGCAGACGGATGTGGCAGTGAGCCATCGGTGGCGTTATCCGAGAGGGATAACGTACCTTCTGTCTACATGAGTACCAATTTGTAAGGCGATATTCCTGCGGCCTCTAGCAATTGCCTGGTAGGCGTGCATTTTAATCTGTGTGTGTGTAATCTTTTTAAGAAGTTTCCCTTGTTCCCTTTTCATAGAATATACTTCAGCTGCGAGTCAGTCGTTGTCCTGTCGTGGTCGTTCCCTCTTCGTCGTCCGTGTTTACTGAGGCTGTATTTCATCATGTTCAACTGTGACCGAATTGCCCAATTTATAGCCTTACTTCTTCGGGGATGTACACGGTAACCAAGCCATGATGACACTGTAACCTTGAAGTTTTGAGAGTGATCCTTTTAACGAGGTCCAAACAAGGTGGTCGAAAAGAGAACGAGCTCAAATGATAGCCACCCGTGTTGCTTCATCTTCTTAGGCTACAAATAAGAAAAAAGAATTGGTGCGTTTTTACTGATTGTGACTTGTATGATTCAGCTGAGGGAGGAACATGTTTTAGACACACCCAAAAGAAGCCGTCATGGGGAACATAGCAGTCGACGCTATAGGAAGCCGTACGATAAAAGAAAAATAGGTGGTATACGCCTGTACAGTACGGCATAATTTCAACGTGGCCCACTTTTCATCCTTAACCAGCTCTCAAAGTTATATCTAGTCTGTATAGTCTACAGTGAAGTGAACCATCTGCAGCTGCCATCAGGGCTAACCAAGCTCCATCACCACAGACGGTGACGCGGGAGGAGGAACCACCGAGGCTCATCAGCCATGTATGCGTTGCCGCCCGCAATGGTGGCCGAGATCAAGCAGCTGTCAATCAGCCAACTCTCACGCCGCGAGGAGTTGGATCTCTTACGAGGCAGGCCTTCGCCACCGTTGCCAAAACATCGTTCCTCAAAAAAACAATATACAAAAAAAGGAAAGTCCACGGCGGCTCAAAGAGCAACAGCAAGCACTGCTGGACAGACAGGACCGGCGGTGCGGGGGCTTTTGCGTCACGGTTGCTTCTCAAAAACCTGCGTCGCGCATCTCTCGAAAATAACACGCTGCCGCTGGCAGCAGCCGCAGGAGAGCAAAGCAGCGAGCCGACTAGGGGCAGCCGCGGTGGCAGCCACGTCGAAAGCCGCCGCAGCGAGCAACAGCCAGAGAGAAAAGAGAAATCTTTATAGGGGGAAAGCCGCAGGGAACACGCCCGCGTTGTCAAAGGCGTCATTCAGCCAGACAGAAACCTGCTGAAGACAATAATTACGGCGTGAAGCGAAACGTCCCGGGCCGGCTTTCAAGCCGCCTTCTTTGACGGCTGCCCCCGCCGGCTGACAGGGGGAGCGGAGCGCCCGTCGACGCTGCGTGAGCCGGAGTCGCTGCGCAGCCCCTGATGTGGGTATACGCTGCTGTTTGCCGTTGGGCTGTCTGCCTGTTTTGGGCTGTCGGGACCAGCGAGCGATACGAGAGCGGACGGTGGATATGTGAAATGCTAGACGCCAATCTGTTTTGATCCTTGGCGCCGCGCGGCGGCATCCGTCCTCGGCCTAACGTGTTATTTTGCTCCGACTCGATCGAGACGAAGGGCGGGCCAATGCCGCGTCGGTTGATGCGCGTTCGTGTGAGGACGGACCTTCGCCTTCCTCGCGAGCGAACAGGTGGGGGCACGGTCACGGGGAAGGTCGGATCCTTTGTTCTTTGCCTCGTTACGCTCGGTGTCTTAGTTGGGGAGATCTGGGCCTCCCGAAGGAATGACCGAGAATAGCAAAATGTAGTTTGACGCTGTTATCGTTTTGACATCGAATTGTCGCCCCGTGCTGCTGACTGTTAACTCCTTTACATCTAGCGAGCGCACTTTAGTGACGTTGCTTCGTTTATTTAATATTTGTGAAACAATCGAAACACTGACAGACACCTATAAAATCCTGCATATGTGTTGCCCAATCTAAAGCTATCCAGGAGAAAAAAAAGTTATTAGAATACGAGGATTCGTAAGCCATACTCGTTCCATGATTGGCATGGCTTTGTTTCCTTTTTTCTGTCTGAACGTCTTTTCTTTAGCATGTTCATGACGCCGCGAGAAGCCTATGACTGACACTTCAAAGTGGCGAAAATAAAAAAAAGAACTTATTCGTACCATTCGCACCTTTTCGAACTATTTCCTCATAGTACTCTACTACCTACTACCTTGTCCCCCTCTATATATTGACATAATTAAACGTTTTGAGTATTTTTTTAAACGCTTCGTTTCATTTTTGTGATTAGGTTTCATCGTTGTCATTATCAGAAAGGAATAATACTTACCTACTAAAGAAGCGTCCCAGGCTTCACGCCTGCAACAAGGAAACAATTCGATCTCTTTCCGAAACACAAAAGTCCTCGCAAATGTGGGGCATCCTAAAATGAGCAGCGTTAAAAAAAAAGATATTCATATGAATATCGATGTGTTCTAATGACCGTTTACAGTGTCTAATGCTCATACACGGTAAAAACGCAAAAAAACAAAAACACGACAGATGGATGAATAAGCGCGAAAAGAATCAAATTTTGTGTGACATAGCTCAGCGCTGACGAGATGTCTTTTCTATCTCGCGGACGTCTCAGCACGGCGCTCACTTGCTCTCTTTCGTGTAGCCGCACTTCTAGCAACATCTCGAGATTCTGTTATAGCAGTTTCTCGTTAAAAACGATGGGTAAACGTCATATCGCCTTAAACACACACACACACACACACACACACACGCACACACACACACACACACACACACACACACACACACACACACACGCACACAAGCACGCGCACGCACACGCACGCACACACGCACACACACGCGCGCGCGCACACACACACACACATACACACACAGGAAGATGCCGCTTTGTATTGCTCTCGGCAGCAATCAGCGACAGCGCCACAACTTTATAGTAAGCTTGCTATTTATTTCTTTATATATCAATCCACATATTGCGTCTCTACTTTTTTCTTTCCAAAAATTTTTGTTAAACGCAAGTTCTCTTCTTTTGAATGAATCGGAAAAGAACGGGTGGGCGTGGTGAAAACGCACAGGATTCGCGATATATGGAAGCGCGATAAATCCACAAACATTTGCGTCGACGAGACAGGTACCAAAATATGGATAGATACGCGCCAAAACTCCATAAATTCGTGTCTTGCGGGGGAAAGGGAGTTAGTTTTCTGATGGACAGCGAGCAATAAGGGCGAAGCAGCCGGCCAAGCCGGCTTGAGTTGACAGCAAAAAGCCCGTTCCACAAAACTAAAATCGCAATAAAAAAAAAAAAGGAGGAAAGTTGGTTTAATTGCGTGGTTTCGTGTGATTCGGTGTATACTTCTTCTTCTTGTAATGAGGTCCAGAGAAGGAAAGGGAAAGCCGGGATAGATGTTGTGCCTCCTGTACGGGGCGAGTCGCTCTCGCTACCCGGCTTGAGGGTAAGGTTAGGAGCCGTAGGTGGCTAACTGCGTGTAAACCATGCATGTTCAAAGAACCGTTGTCCTGACGCTGCATTGCCAAGCCCCACTGCACGCACCAGTCAAACACCGAGAAATTATAGGCCGGTATCGCCTTTGATATTATGACTAACAAAAAAAATATTTATAGCTAATTGATAAAAAATTACTCTACTTTTATTTACTAGCGACTTGCACACACTTCTTGATTCAGGCCATGTAACCGACTGCATATTTTTGGACTTCGCCAAAACTTTTGATAAGGTAACCATTAGCTTCTTATACTAAAACCGCGACGCCTAAACATTGACTCTTTGATTCTTCAGGGGATTCAAGACTTTCTTTTTACTCGCAGGTAATACGTAACTGTTAGCGAATCTGACTCACCTGAGGTACCCGTCGGTTCGGGTGTGCCCCAAGGCTCTGTTTTGGGCCTATAACTTTTTTTATTTACATTAACGACTTACCTACTTGTAGATCTTCTAACCTTTGTCTTTTTGCTGATGATTGCATTGTATACCGTAAAATAACCGACGATTCTGACATTCTGATGTCTTCAAGCTGGCCTCAATAACATCACTGCTTGGTGTGCCCCTTGGAATATGGATCTGAATGCTTTAAAGGGGCGATGCAACAATTTTTGTACTTTGCGCAAATACCGCTTAGAACGGATCCCTGACGTTGATGACCTATGAAACACGCGTTCGTTTTTCACCCCACGCAATAGAAGTCCCAGAAACAAATTAAAGAAAAACGAGCAGCGTTCACCCCCTCAACTCGCAGCCAGAACAAGCGGCCACGTGACCTGGAATGGATTATATGCCGCCAATGTTGATCATAGCCACGCGCTGGGGTTGGCAAAGCACAGGACACGCGCTGAGTTCCAGACATTGTTATGGCTCGGCTATTGTCGTCGTTGAAGCGATTGGACACGGGCCACTACCCGAATGCTTCTCGAGCTAGTAATTATCACGAGCCCAAATCGAGCGCCCACGCAATGCTCGGGTCCAATCTATGAACCGCATTCAAATATCGTCACTGGGGTGTACTGCGATCCCCACGTTACGTCATCAAATTTTGCAAAAGAGAGATTGAATGAAAATGATCGCTTTTGTCCTTGAAATTACACCGCAACAAAGGAGTTTCTTGGCCAGTGGCGTTGCGTGCGAGTATCCTTGAGTCCCACCAGTGCCAGTAAGCTCGTGTAAAGTGAAAAACATTCCAACTGAATATCGTTGCACAGCTCCTTTAAAGTGGAAGTCAGCGAGAGTTTCACGTGGCCAGTTACCTTGTCCGATATATTTTCTCAGCGATTGCTTGGTGCCGTACTCACATATAAATATCTTGGCGTTCATATAACCTATAACCTCTCATGGTAACATCACATTGACTACGTAACAGCTAAAGTCAGCCAATGCTCGGGTATATAAAAAAACTCTTTCTTGAGCCGTCATCACTAAAAAAACAGTTGTATGCTACATACGTTCGCTCGAACGCTTGCATATGCTTCATCCACTTGGGATCCCAGCTACGTCACGCTAATAAATAACTCGAAGCTTTGCAGAATCGCTCCGTTCGCTTTATTCTTCCAAATTATCAACGCACTGCCAGCGTTACTAACATAAAGTCATCTCGTAATCTTACTTCCCGCAGAAAACTGTCTCGCCACTGTCTCTTTAATAATAGTTATCATCATAATCAATTGCTTAGGTCACGCTTGATAAAACCTGCTTCTTTACTTCACAGCATCTCGACCACTGTCATGAAGTAGAGATACCTTGTAGAAAACACAGTAACCTACTCGTATTCTTTCAATCCAAAAACCAGCCTTGAATGGAATCGCTCCCCTGCCTTTTTGTAAGCATCTACGGACGGTGATCGCTTTCGGGAAGCTGTTATAATGCTGTTATAACATTATAAATTATAATGTAATGTTGTATAACATTTTTCATATTAAAATCAAGTGTTTTTTTTTGCATGTACATTACATTACGTTGATTATGGTGTGCTTGTATTTATTCTTATATATTGTTTTTGTATTGCCCCGCCTCCCCTCTATAATGCATCGCCCCTGAGGGTAAAATAAATAAATACATGAATAAATACATTACACGGCGCAAAACTGTTAGGTACAAACACGACGTCGACGCTTTTTTGCAATTCGCTTCGCAGGAGTATTGGCGCGTATTCCATTTTATTAGTTCCCCAGAATAGCACTTTTCACCGCTCTAACAGTTTCAAAAAGAAACCTTCAATCTTTTAGATTAAAAAAAATACCTTGATTGCTGGTTTGCGATGACAGTGTCGCGCAGTGTACGTGTAGATATTAGGGCAGGCTATCCGCCCACGCGCTAAATGAACCAAAGGCACGATCCCTTTTTGAGTGTCTCAGACTCCTGAGTCACTTTTCACTACATCTGTCGGCGCCTGTACAGTTGGTGTGGCGGCGGCCAACCTCAGTCATCCTCATTCCCCCTGGGAATCCAATGAAACGGCAGTCTGACTCCGATAAAAACAACAATTGGGAAACCATCGCAATTCGTCAGAGGCGCTGTAGTAGTTAGGCATGCCCTTCAGCTTAGGAATAAAGAATGACCATAGTGCTTCAAAGTCCAGCCGTTGTCACTAGCAACTCAAGGTGTAGTCAGCCCTAACCCCTCGAATATTAAAAGCAGAAGTTTTTGTAAGTTGCATTTATGTGAAAACGAAAAGGCGGATGACGTAGTTACATAAAAAATAAAACCGCTATGCATCCATATTCTTTCGTAAAAGGTTCCCGGAGCTAAATCAACTTTGCGCTGATTAAGAGGAAGAACCTAATGAGTCAAAAGACTCATGGCAGGCTTCTTTTTTTTTTGGCGCTTTAATTAACAAAGAACGTCCAGCATACCCGAGTAGGGATATACTTCCAAAGAAGAGCACCCAAAGCTTAAATCCGAAAGCACAACCAGAACAAGGCAGAGTAGCTTAACGCGGACGAGGCTAATCACATTATATCCGCCGTTTTTATTTTGCCAGTTTTGTTTTTCTTTTCGTCACTCATTTAGAATTCGGGCGCGGAATACAGAATACGGGGGAAGCTTAACTTCATTAGAACGTTAAATATTGAAATCAGCTTCGCAAATACGCGATAAGAACAGCCACCACCTGGTCGAATAGGAATCAGTTATTCCAATATTTGATTAGCCATTTTTTCCTGCAATACTTTTTTTATATGCTTGCTCGAGTATGTGGGAGGTTGGCGCGTTTATTAATGACACAACGGTTGTGATTGGTCCAGGGTGACGATGCAGACCAATCAGAACAAAAGCCGGGGAAACTGCTTCCTCTTTGGATTTATTGTTACAGATAAGGGTGCCCAATTATGGCGAGCACAAGGCTATCGTCCTGGCTGCAACATGAAAAAAAGAAAAAAAGAACACCCTTCGAATAAATAAATTACAGAAGTTCAACAAAATTCATATTCGTAAGTCCAGGCATCAAGATATTCTGCGAAATGAATCAGCCATCGGCTATACACGCCACCAAGTGTTTGTTCCAACAGCGCACTGAAATCAAAATGTACACTGCAATGTACTGAGCCGGACTCTGACCACTGTTGCTTTATGATCAAATGACAGCTCAAGAATGATAGTGTGCGGATATTTAAGATAGGGTTCGTCGTTTTCTAAATTTATAATTTCACTCATCGAATTATTCTATAACCTAAAAGCTTGTGTTCTATATTGGTATTGAGATTATAAGAACTATACTCCTCTCACTAAAACCGTGCAGTACAGCCAAAGCTACAGGGGAGAGAGCGTATGGAGGAACGTGAAAGAAGGGCTGGGATTCCCCTGTTCTTCCTTTCCTCCTCTTGAACAGGTCGGAATACACCTCTCTTCCTGTAGCTTTGGCTGTACTGCACAGTTTTAGTGAGAAGGAGTATAGCATGCTTGGACTTTCTAAACAACGTTAGTAATTGTAACAACGAGAAGTGTGTTTCTTTTATATACTTGAGCAGATAAATTTATTCTTACTCGGTGGTTCTATTTAGCTAGGCTAAGCTCAAGTCCTGAAAATTTGCCTAAACATTTTTTACCGGCACCTCTAGACATTCTTTAGATAAACCTGGAAGGGATAACAGAAGTTAATATTGCTTCTGAGTTCTGACGCTATCCAAGGGCCAAAAGTCAAATATACAACAATTATATTATATAATGTGGTATGGTGCGTGGTGTGAGCTGACGATTGCGGGTACAACCCCTCTGTAGTGCAGCGGAAAAGCAACACTAAAACAGAAATCAAGAAGCCCGCCGAAATCAATGTGCTAATGGTTGATTGGCAGTTTGATACTTTAGCCTTATGTTCGAGTGGAAAAAATATCAACCAGCGGCTGGCCAAAAGAGAAAAAAAAGATGCTTTTTGTCTAAGGTTTGTCAAAATGTTAGGCGCTGAAAAAAATCAGCCATCTGCGTTAATGTTCACGATCCGCCCATTGAAAAGCCCTGCGAAGAAGAACAACGTGCGCACCTGATCTCTCCACATCACCGTTTCCTTCCGTACAATAAATTCGGTCTGCAATGGTGAAGGCACCCAATGCCGATAAACGCGAACGTAAACGCAGCGACTGAAGCCAGCTACAGCCGCGCCATCTTCCGGAATTCCGCCTGCTACCAACGCGGCAACGCTAGCCATGGGCTTAAAGCTAGGCTTCGAAACAAACCACGCTGCGCGCGGTCATCCTGGTTCGCTTGGGAAAAGGTTTATATTATAATCTCAGGCCCGAGCGTTCTCCAAAGGGTTCGCCACGCGACCGCTTTCCGCTCTCAGCGTCGATCTCCACAACGGCGCGTTCGACTTTGCTCAGCGCTGATGCTGTTCACTTTAGCAGACGCCATTGGAAGATGGCGTCTGCCGTTGCTGCTTCTGACGCTGCTTTCGCGCGTTCCTCCATAAAGAAGGCGCTTCGTTTCCATGTTGACGCTGATAGGAGACGGACTTTATCGTGGAAAGAGACGGCGCGGTGGCGAGAAACAGGTGCGTTCTTCAGCTCTTTCGCCGCGCTTTCCGATGGCCGGAACGTGAACAGAAACAATTCGAAATTAGGACTTAGATGCACATGGTTGATTTTCTCCACCGCTTAATATTTGACGAAGCTTTTGCAACGAAAACTATGTTTTTACTTCGCAATTTCAACGTAGCTTGTTAGCAGTGATAGCGCAGGCAGAGCTGGCAATTAACCGACATCTTGTAAACCCTGAGACGGGGAACGTCCGTTTTTTTAGATGCGGAGCATCTCTTGCTCGGGTCTATGTCCCGCGGCGTCGGCGTCGGCGTCGTCCGCACTCACACTACGCATGCGCAACTCTCCTCCTTCCTCTCTCCAACAGCTGCGCGTTACTCTCTCCGCTCTCTCTCTCTACCAGCTGCGTGCACTTCGCGTGCGTTCGCTTCTACTCACACCGCGCGCGCATGCGCAACTCTCCTCCTCTAGTCTCCTCTCCTTCAAGTGTGAATATAGCAGCGGTAGCGCGCTGCGCGCGTTCAGGGGAGTGAAGTGGCCGAGTGGGCTAACGCGTCTCAGCTCGGAGCGTGGAGCGAAAGCTTGCGCTGGGAACCTCCTGGGTCTCGATTCCCCACCGCCCCCGCCCGTTTCGATCTGGATGAGTTTCGTACCGGCACGCGTTCGTGTGATCACTACTGCGTGATGCACGTTAAATAACGATCCGCGATGCTCCGCATCACTCTCACGGTTCCCCACGGGAAGAGTGGTAATTTTTTATCGTCTCATCTCAGGGTTTACAAGACGAGTTTGTTGCACTGCAACATGGGGCGAAACTACTGATATGCCTAACTGGTTCAGCATGATGCGATTTTAACTGCGATTTCCGCAGTTGCGACGACGTTTGTGCGGAAAAAGAGCGTAGCAGAAGCTCGCGGTGTTCGACTGTCGCAACTTCGAAATCGCGAGCGAAACCCCACTCACGCGAATCAGGCTTCACAGATTGCGTCGGATCGACCTCCCAGTTCTTTCAATATCTTCCGTCTCAGTGAGTGGTAAACAAGCCAGGGAGGAATAGGTGAGGCAGGCGGCTTCCGGCCGCACGTCACCTCGACCCCAGCAAGCGTTCCATAGCTTCTCTTTCCTCACACCTCTTCCTCAACGGTAGGCTACTGGCCGCTGGACATCGGGTCAGGGAACCCAACTCACCAACGCTGACAGCCACCACGTATGCAGACACGCCAACCGGCGGAGATTCCAAGTTCTCTTGAGGCAGGCAGGCAGAAACGAACAAGAGAAGAGACCGCTCGCTCTCGGGAGGCGCACAGCACGGAATGATGTATAGCAGCAGCGGACTGAGCGAGCGGATCCGCCGTTTCCGCGGCAAGGCACGAAGAGCCAAGAAAGCGGGAATCTCCGTGGTGAATCTCGACGCGGTTTCACGCTTTGATGGATCAGTAATTGTTATCGTTCCTGAGTCACCTGTCCTCGACGTGGCTCGCCGCCGCGATGCGTGGACTAGAACGTCAGGCGCCCGGCGGGGTGCCGTCCCGGCCGCTCTGTCGAGGATTTCCCCCTGCCACCGGCTTCCCGCAACGGCGCGCAGGTTCAGAGAGGAGGTGGGAGGGAGACGCACGCCCGTTGCAGTTGTCGACGCTGGTCTCCACGTGTGCGGTGACATCAGCCTCGCGACGGCCCCGAAACCGGCGGACGCACGCCGTGCACATTGTTTCTGTTTCGAGCGCCTCTTGACGGGCGTTGACAGGCTCTGACGGGTCCGTAGTTTTGCTTCGTGGATTGCAAGCAACGGAGCCACGGATTCGCGCGTCTCTTTTTGAAGCCCGCATGTTTCGTTCTTCTTCGTATGGAGGCTCAGACACAACGTTTGCGTGCCAATATGCCAAATTATACCTGAAGACGACTTGCGGTGGCTATCACCGTAGCAATGCTAATGGTGACTCGTGCACTCGCGCATCTTGGATCCAAATCACAGTTATGCACGAGCACTTTTAACTTTTCGAAAATGCCACGGAAAGCTCGGATTCGGGTATCGGAACTCACCTGAACGTTTTCCTTCTTAGCATTGCGCAGAATCATGTTCATCAGAGCCATAAGTTTCGATCGTGAGTGATTAACAGAAACCACTTTCGTACGATAACTGCGTGCTGAAATTAATTGCGGTTCTTGAAAGGAGGAATTTTAGTACACAATATTGCTACAGTGTATATGTTACGACGGGACAAAGCTACGTGCAGTTCATTTGAGATAAGGACCGCGGCTTTTCTAGATGATAGTTCTTCAAAACGGCAGTTAATTGAATGTACCCACCTGCGAGATGCAGTGGACAGGATTTTGTCTCGGAGGGGGCCCGCCATGACAAAATGATGTGTGAGGGGGAGGGGGAGAGGACGCCCCAGCAGAATGGAAGATCTTCAGGGGGGGTGGGGGCGGGCACCATGCCCCCCCCTTGCCTACGTGCCTGCCACCTGCTACTAAGGCCGACTCATTTTTAAATGTCAAATAAGATCAAATATCTGGAAAAATACCATTGGAGTGGACTACAACCGGCCGCCGCTAAAACTAATGTTTAGGTCAGCGACTGGTGACGGCAAACATCTTGAGTTCGTTGTACGTCAGTTTAGGAAAACAATATGTATTGTACTGTTTTCGTAAGATTGTGATTAACTAAAGTAGGACGAAATAGTTTGGCACCCTACAGGAAAAAGGACCCACTAATACATATCATTGTCCCTCGGTGCCCATACTACTCTCCTGCCTTTACCACGGGCTTCCCGCACCAAGCCTTGCCGCGAGTGAGTAACTCATCCTCGTTGAACAAAACAACGTCGTCTCATCATCGCAATAACCGCGATCTACACGCACACGCAGTCCTGTCAGTCTCCGGTGGTTCATCACAATTTCCATTCTGCTGCATATACTTGTAAATTTGTCCCTAATTCAGTTGTCGCTATCCTGAGCTGTTGACCGGCGAGGTTGTAACGGTTGAGAGAAAACGCGCAGTAGAAATCAGCTGATAGCAGAAAGAGAATTCTCAAACTATTACGGAGGACTAAAATGACTAAAGAAAGGTAAATGCGGGAATTACTTCTGGATTTTTGTTTCTTCTTGGTAACAGATTTTCAGTTTTCAAGATTTTCCCGTGCCAGCTCGAAACATCGTGGTCTATAATGAACATGTTCTGATCTTCGTTATGCTATCTTCTTGCAACCCAGATCAGTCATAGTTGACATAGAGATAGCGAACTCCGTTTTGACAAATGACTAGCTGTATGTCAGCATATTTCATCTCACTCATGCCACAACACAGTCTGATGCCACGAAGCCGCAGGTGCCGATCAAACAGTGCGGAAAGTGCTACGTCACGACCTTCCTTAACTTTGTGCAGGTGTTATCCCCAGTGTTTGTGCGTCCTCTGTGTTTGTGCGCGCGCAGCGACCTGGTGAAGAACGAAGAAATAGTACGTCGGGAACTTCCAGTGGCAACAGCAAGTGAAATGGAGAAATTCTGCATTACAGAACAGTCACGGTCGCCGCCATAGTGTGTGCCACCGTCCGGCGTTGGTAAGTTGGTCTCGGTATCCCAAACCCCAACAAACCGGGGCAATATTTGGACCGGTATGCTCTTTCACATTCAGCTGTCCCAATCTGTCTCTTTGAAGGCCCGCAAAAGCCCTGCAGGCCGGCGCTAGCACCGAGTACGGTCACCCACTATCGGTCAAGCGGCCACCTAACACCACCGTGTGTACCGGCTGGCAATTACGCCGGCCGCAAAGACAGTGATCTGCGAGCGGCGCTCAACCCCTACCTCGCTTTCACGCCGTGAACCTACAGGAAGATCCTGATGCGACGAAGGTCCCCCTCCCCAACGCCGCAGGGGAACTGACCCCGACCGAGGCCATCACCTCTCCGTCTCCTGGCCGGTCCGGTGATGTATCGGCGTCGGGGAAGGACCATTCCGCATTCCCTGGATATCCTGCAGCCTATGAGCTTCCCAGTAACGGCTTTCTGTGTGATGGTGTTCCGTGAAAACTTCGACTCCGAGCGGCGGGAGAGTACGAAAAGACACTGATAAATAGGGAAGGAACTTGCATTGCAGGTAGAACCTGCATGTATGCAGACTTGTACCGTACACTGTAATCGTTGCTTGTAATCGATTGCGCACGATAGCACATCAGTTGATTAACGCAATAACAATAATACTGAAATGCATCTGATTACTTTTTGAAGTAATAAAATTACTTGTAACCGTTACTATTTTCCACGGGACCCCCCCGGCACACCTGTTTTTCTTAAAAAAAATAAAATTTGCTTTTTTCAACGGAAAAAAGAAAAGATTTTTGAAACTATAAACGAGGTCCAATCCCTTTCTGTACGGTTTTTAACGGATTGTCCGTTTTTTTTTCGAGCTGGGACTGGGAGTAGAAGCCCAGAAACCTGATGCGTAACTGAGGCCATTCGGGGCGAAAGTTTGAGGAGCAGGGCGTGGCTTTGCTTTCTTCGTTCAAACTAGCCCCCTCACACACACACACAGAAATAAAAACAAAACAATCCTGCTTGGTGCTCTTACCTACTCGCAACCCGTAGTAGAACCAGAACCGAAGAATACAAAATAAGTGCAAAATATAACAATACCATTGAAGCCTTCCCCATTTTCCCTACGTGGTCTTTGTGACAAGCAATGTTTCGAGTTGAAAGTGGTCGGGGCGATCTCTTCCCGCTAATAGATACCCCGTGATCCGTTTCAATCCTGGAGCTGTATACTTGCCACTGTATGCGAGCTCATCCCATGTGAACAATAAAATGAGCGACGCAAACTTTGGTGACAACCCTTGCTCAGCTTAGCAAAATCTAGGAACCCCCTCTCCCCCCCCCCAACGCACACACGCAGCGAACGCCAAATCGACAACAAAACAGATTCTATGCTTGTATTGCGTATTGTAGGTGCAACGATAGCAGAAGAGGGGAACCAGTTTTTCTTATATGAAATATAGGTTGGAAGTAGTTCATTATTATGAGCTTGCTAAAAAGTGCGCTTCACACAATAAAGTAATCGGAAAAACGCGATTACTTCTTTAAGTAATGTCCAATTACTTTGCGATAAGTAATCAAGTAATCCCAATCGAATACATTTTGGCAAGAGTAATAGTAATTGTAATCGATTACTTTTTTAATGGCGCATTCTTTAATTCCATGTGTTCAATGTAAATTCGCGCACTGTTTACTGACAAGCGACAATATAGTGTGGACACGCGCAGTATCCTGGCAGTTGCTAAGGTTGGGCACTGGGAATGCACACCACCCAGATTTAGGAATTCTTGAAGCGCTTGTGTAGTCATCGGATAACAATAAATTCTCAAAGACCGCGCTGATTTTGCTATCGCCTCTTGACCATGAAGTGCCAGCCGGTTGCACAAAGACGGTTCACGGCTATATAGCTTTCGACTTTTATGACCGTGTGTAAGCATGTTTTTTCAAAGCGTAGTTGTGCACTATTACGGGTTCCTAGGTTCGTGGCACACTTTGGGTTTATATTGATATTCGAACTTTTGAGAGTATAATTCTGCCCAAAACTATTGTTACGTTGGGTTTGTTCTTATGTTTCGTCTATTTGCCAATTAGTTCTCATTCACTCTATAGATACATATATTGCATATTTTAAAGGCCCCACTTGGGGCATTATATAAGGAGGTTACATATACAAAGTTATTGAAAATATAAACAACAAAACAAACACGAGGTTCTCAGCCAACAATTACCAAAATAAGAACAGAAAGAAGGAGGCCCTGAGAAGTTTGAAAGATCATGCCGAGTGATCCCAAAATATTCATGTAGTTCTTCTGCTGAAAAGATGATCAAAAATCAGCCGCTGATAATCTTCTCAGCAAGCCTTAGTCTATTGGCACGGTCGGTTTCGCGGAGAAAGTGGAGAATTGCCCGGGCTGGTACAGGTGTTACTCATGCGTTAATATTTCTATTTATGGCAGTAACATGAAAACGAAAAAGGAAGGAGAGTGAGAGAAGGAGTGAGAGAGAGAGAGAGAGAGAGAGAGAGAGAGGGAAGAGAGAGGAATATGCCAATTCATAAGAAAACAAGGAATATGTGAAAAGCTTCCTACAAAGTTTCGCATAAAACGCGTTTCATGCGAGTTGAAATATCCTCACTCTGGGCTGGGAGAAAAGTCCACCATGCAGCGACTCCTTGAGCTTTTTTGTATATTTAAAGTCAAATAACTTAAATTGCACGGTTTTCGTCATGGCCGAATCGCTCAATCAATTTAAATATAGTAAATAGAGCTACCATCGTGATAGGCCTTGTTGCTGAGCGAGTACCTTCTTCTCAGACATGTACAAGTTACTCAAAAAAGTAATTAAGTTAAGTTACTGAGTATTGACTCAAAAGTAATTTGAGTAGAGTAGAAATTACTCAAATGGAAAGTAATTGAGAAAATTACTAATTACCCTAAAAAGAAGCGAATTACCTTTGAAGTTACTTTTATATGTTTTTTATGCTAAAAAAGTACATAGGTTTTGATTCGTTAGCGAAATTGTGCTAGCCAAATATGGATCGGACTGTTTAAAAAGAAACACAATTGTTTTGTACTTTCTTCTTTGTTTGGTCAATAATGTACCGCAAATGTGACATTTCTACTTTGACGTTTAGCACTGCCTGAGCTTGATTTTTAGACAGTGTTTGCTTGTTTACAGTGTTATGTAAAGTACATCTAAGAAGTACTTGAAGTAAAGTACAAAGTAACTGAGAGGTTTTGTACTTCAAGTAAAGTAGTAAGTACACCAGGTGCAATTTACTTGAAGCAATTAACGTGCTACAAATACAATATATTTTAAGGTAAAGTACCAGTACTTTTAACAGAACCTTTCATGATGCCCTTTCATTCCCTATACAGCATTTTTTTTAACTGGCGCGCATCGCTCCAGAGGTAATCGGAGGTGCATCGTTTTTTTACGGAAATGGCAGCAAATATTGCATAAAGTCAAGTCGCCACAGAGTAGTTGTTTTACTCTCGCTGACGAGCTATTTGACACAATCAACTTATAAGTCAGTGCTTATTTGTGTCGGTCTTATAGCCTCCATTACTTCCTCAGAGAAATGAGCAGATGACGTCTTGAAAGAGCGCATTTTGACGCGACAATATGTTTTTTTTTTTTTCAAATTCGGGAACGTACATTGAAGTCGGGAGTTTTACTTTCCTCGGAAAGTACAAGTATATGCAAAAGAATGTACTTCAAGTAAAGTACAAGTTTTCTAAACAGTAGTACTTTAAGTACCATGTACTTAGAGCACTTCCGAACACTGCTCGTTTATTATTTTTTTATATAAAAACGATCTTAAAATTTTTGAAGATCTGCATATTCTATGTTTTGGGAGGAAAGGCAACGCAAAAAGGTCCCCTTGCGTTGCCCTTTAGCACGTGATTCTTCGAGCACAGCGGAAACTACGGGAGCACCGGATGAGCTTTAGAGCAGGTGCTGCATTTTGTTGCCTCCTTTGAGTGAGGATGCAATGTGTGCACCTCCTGTAGTGGGCAAGAGTTTCTACGTTGGGGAGAAGCAAGCCGTTTTTCGAATGGGTCAGTCTCCTTGAGCTTCGGGACACAAAGAAACGCCAGTCTTCAGCGCTAATCCCTGCAGTTACTCGGCCTCTCTTGCGTCGTGCCTGTTCGCTCCCTGCGCTATGGTAGCAGTGTTGTTGCAGAGGGGG